>CANYBF011559838.1:0-55327 GCA_948192965.1 Dalechampia spathulata | reverse complement strand
AATCACACAACTTGCCTATTTAGCAAGCATAACTCATCCCTAATAAACCCAAACCTGCCTACCAACCCTGTAACACTTCAATACACATTCTTAAGCACAATCACAAGTCGTCCCTCATCCGACCGAGAAGACACGCTTCCCGATGAGGCGATGTCACACATTCAAGCATATAAACACATACATACACTACATACCAATACATATACACATACACATCAATCCATCATCATGCATCATTCAATCCTATCAGTCATCTAGGCATATACACCTATAAGTGCATAACTCCTAGGGTCTCTAATGTGGGTGTAACAATATGTCTCGAGACTCATCTCCCGTAGGAGGGCAACAATAATATACGATTCCATTATGGAATCCTGTAATATATGAACCAACATGCCTTTCCTTTTCATTTCTCACTCTTTTTCTGCCTTTCACAATCCCAATATTCATGCTCAAGCCAATATGCTCATAATCAATCACAAAACAATGCCATCTTAAGCAATTATCACAATCACAACATAATCATACAAAACACATACATAAAATATCCATAGACATTATTTCCAGGCCTATCTTAGCCTCATACCACTTCAAATGGCAGAAACTCAATTTAGAAATCAAAGAACATAAACCAGCACAAACCTGGAATTAAGCTACTTCTAGCTCTAATCCGTAACCCAATTGATAAACTTGCTTCTTCAAGCTTCCATAAGCCTCAGAGCACCAAGAAATAAGGATTCTAGGGTTTTGGGGTGGGAAAACCTAATGAAATAGCTGATGTTTATCTATTTAAAACGACAATTTTAAGTCACGTACGACCATACTGTATCCATACACCCATACCAAACTAAAAACCCTGATACTCGGATTTTCCTGCGAGTTGTGGTACGCTCGTACGCCCATATGGTACGCCCGTACCACCTAGAATTTCCTGACAAAGCCAAATTCCTGCGAGTTACGGTACGGCCGTACAACCTCTCAGTGCGTCCGTACCACCTCAAGGGAATTTGATACGCCCGTGCCGAGCCTGAGAAAACCAAAGCATCCACCTTTTAGTCCCTTCCTCCCCTAGAACCTGTTAAAAACACTCCAAATCCAACCTAAACTTATCAAAATCACTGTTCCTCATCCAACCGAGAAGTCACGCTTCCCAATAAGGTGACAGTATCATGAAATACAATCACGATCAACATCATACATCCACATATACTAGCATACATACATGTATACACATTATCATCGTATAACAAAACTCATATGCATATAGACCCCTAAACACGGATGTGACACCACCTGTTATGTGATCAATAAGTTTACATCTACAGCAATTGAATTAGAGATGAAGATGTAGACTGGGAAGCCAGTTGATTATTCAAACCTCCATATATTTGGAAGTCTGGTGTACATGATGTACAATGCCCAAGAAACTATAAAGTTGGATTCGAAATCCAGGAAGTGCTTGTTCTTGGGATATGCTGATGGTGTGAAGGGGTATCGCCTGTGGGATCCCACTGCCCACAAGGTCATAGTCAACAGGGATGTTATCTTCTTGGAAGATAAATTGAAAGGAGATGATGATAGCACTTTGAAAGAAAGTTCAGAAACTACAGCTGTACATGTGGAAAAGAATTCTACAAAAAAAGATTCTTCTAAAGCAGCACTAGAGCATGAGGAAGAAGAGTCAACCGAGTCTAAAGAGGTAGAACTTGGAAAGGGAAAACGTGCAAAATCCATATCATCCTAGCATAATGATTATGTTATGGGTAGTAATGTTGCATACTGTCTTCTAATTGAGGAAGGGGAGCCATCAACTCTCCAAGAAGTAATGAACAGTTCAGATGTAGCTTAGTGGATGGTAGTAATGCAAGAGGAAATGGAAGTTTTGCATAAAAATAAGACTTTGGAGCTCATAGCACTACCACAAGGAAGAAAGGCCATTGGTAACAAATGGATCTTTAAGATCAAAAGAAACAGTGATGATCAAGTAGAGCGATTTTGTGTAAGATTGGTGGTGAAAGGCTATGCTCAGAAAGAGGGGATTGATTTCAATGGAATATTTTCTCCTGTGGTTCGACTGACAACTGTTCGAATAGTTTTGGCAATGTATGCTACATTTGAATTAGATCTATAACAGCTAGATGTGAAGACAACTTTTCTTCATGGAGATCTTGAAGAAGAAATTTATATGCTCCAGCCAAAAGTTTTTGAAGAAAAAGGAAAGAAAAGCTTTGTTTGCAGGTTGGACAAATCTCTATATGGTTTAAAGCAAGCGCCGAGATGTTGGTATAAGTGATTTGATTCCTTCATCATGAGCATTGGATACAACAGACTGAATTCAAACCTTGTGCATATTTCAAGAGGTTTGGTAGTGATTTCATTATTTTGTTGTTGTATGTGGATGACATGTTGGTAACAGGCCCCAACAAAGATCATATTGAAGAATTGAAGGCACAGTTGGCTAGGGAATTTGAAATGAAGGACTTGAGACCAGCAAACGAGATTCTAGGGATGCAAATTCACCGAGACAGAAGCAACAAGAAGATTTGGCTTTCTCAGAAAAATTATTTGAAAAAAGTTTTACGACGATTCAATATGCAAGACTGTAAGACAATTTTTACCCCACTTCTTGTTAGTTTGAAGTTATCCTCCAGTATGTGTCCTAGCAATGAAGAAGGAAGGATGAAAATGTCTCGAGTACCGTATGCATTAGTAGTGAGGAGTTTAATGTTCGCAATGATTTGTACACGATCAGACATTGCACATGCAGTGGGAGCAGTGAGTCGGTATATGGAAAATCCTGGCAGAGAGCATTGGAATGCTGTGAAGAGGATCCTAAGATACATTAAAGGGACCTCAGATGTTGCTATGTGTTATGGGGGATCAGACTTTATTGTTAAAGGATATATTGACTTAGATTATGCAGGTGATTTTGATAGAAGCAAATCCACAGCAGGGTATGTGTTCACACTTACTGGTGGAGCTGTAAGTTGGGTATCAAAACTGCAGTCAGTTGTGGCAACTTCAACAACAGAAGCAGAATATGTAGCAGCTACACAAGCTAGTAAAGAAGCAGTGTGGTTGAAAATGATAATGGAGGAACTCGGGCACGAATAAGAAAAGATGGTTCAGTTTTGTGATAGTCAAAGTACCTTACATCTTGCAAGGAATCCAGCTTTTCATTCCAAGTCAAAACACATACAAGTCTAGTATCACTTCGTTCGAGAGAAAGTGGAAGAGGGCACAATGGATATGCAGAAAATTCATACTAAAGACAACCTAACAGATTTTATGACAAAAGCAGTTAACACTGACAAGTTTATCTAGTGTTGATCTTCTAGTGGCATGACAAAAGCATAAGCAGCATAGAAAGACAAGGATGAAAGAATGGTGTGAAGATCTGATTGATCATCAATCAAATCCTCAAGTGGGAGATTGTAAAGTGAGCTACCGTTATTATTGAAGAAGAGCGCCCACCAAGTTTGAAAAAGAAGGTGAGAGCGTCACTATTTTAGAATTGTAATTTATCAAAAAAAAAAAAGTCAGACATTGCAGCTGGGTATGCGGTTTAAATGTGTATCCTGCCTATAAATAGGTAGAGGTGATGAAAGGCAAATCTATCCCAAAACAGATCCAAAATCCCATAAAAATATGAGAGAAAAGAGAAGAGAGGAGAGGAAAAATAATAGAAGGTATTTTGTAACTCCTATTATTTATTTCTTTAATAAAAATTCTTTGATCATTTGTCCGTGGTTTTTTACCCTAATTTGTTTAGAGTTTTTTCACGTAAATCTGTATTTTATATCGTTTATTTTCTCAAATTTTAGTTATGACTCTGCTTTATTTGATCCGTATTTTTCAACATAACAAACAATTTAAATAATAAATTCATTAAAAATAAATTATATATATACCAACAAATCTCAAATATAATGTATGTATGATAACTTGAACTGAGCTTCCTCAGTTCTAAATCATCATTAATTGAAAAATATAAGAAAATATTTATATAAGATTATATGAATATAAGAAAATATTTATATAAGATTCTATGTAAATTTTCATTATTTATTAGTTTATTTATTTATTTATATTTTAAATTAAATTCTCTTAACTGTTTCCTTTTAAAATTTATTAGGAAATTTCTATCAAAATTTCAGTAAAGTTTACTTTGTTTTTTTGGATATTCTAAATTCTTTTTCTGATATTTTTTACACTTGCTTTAACATTTAAAACACTTCTATATTCATATACAGCCTTCACTTGGCTCCAAAACTATGATTATTCACAACAAAGTTTCTAATAAATTTTTCTTCAATCTTTCTCAAATCATTCTTTCCAATATCTTATCTTTCATTTTTATCATTTAAATCCAATTAAAAACATCATCTTCCATGAATACCTAATTTAATCAAATTCTCTTATGACTCCTTTCTTAATGAATTTTATTAATTATTTTTTTTCTAATTTAATTCAACCTTATGATTAATTTAATTAAAACTTCATAAAATTACTAAACCCATAAATTCCTGTTTAACTTTTTATCATGCCACTATTTTAATCTACATTTTTACAAATTAAAACTATAATATAGAGAATTGAAAATCATACCTTCTCCTGTAATTTTCTTGAAATATCCTTCAAGTTTAACTTGGGAAATTTTCCCCTTCTTCTTCTTTTCTTTTATTTCTTCTATTTTCTTGTTTGATCTTTCCTTCCCGTTTCCAGCGTCCCTTTCTTTTATTATTATTATTATTATTATTATTATTATTATTATTATTATTATTATTATTATTATTATTAATGGTAATTCTAGAACCACTTCCACCACAAGATATTCTTTCATCTTTATTATTTTAATATTTTATTTTATTTTTATTATTAATTTTTAAATCTTAATTTTCTTTATTCTATTTTTATTTTTATTCTTTTTATATTAAGTGATGTTTGTTTCCAATTAAATTTTATAGTTTTTTAATTGTTTATTCATTAATACAGTGCAATTATCCTGTATTAATTTTAATTAAATAATACCATATACTTTTATAAAATATGTCAAATTTACCAGTGTGACATTTATTTTTTAAATTAAATTGAATTAAATTTTTTTCATCCAACCTAACTCAATTAAGTTTTTAGTTTAAATTTTTCAGTTATTTTTAAAAGTTAAATTAAATTATATATATTTACTTATATAAATATACACATTTATTCATAGTATTGAAATCATTAATTAGTATTGATTATCATGACTAGTTATTAAATAATTATTGATTGTATTATAGATGATTAATAATATTTTATTTGAAGAGATAAAATGGTAAAAATTATTTTAAAATGACATAAATTTAATATATATATATGATCTCTTTAAAGGTTGAATTTTGATGAAGTTTTTAATTTATTATGAATTTTCATTTATTACAAGAAAATATCTCAATTTATATTTTTATATTATATGCATTTTATACTAACGTATTGTTACTTATCTTCACATTTTATTATAGAAGTCTTAAACTATTATGATTTAATTAATTATACATTTAATCTTTTATTTGATTTTTATTTTAAAATAACTTGCCCATGTTAAAGATAAATCAGTAAATTTGTTTTACTAATTTTATATTTTAATTAAAATTAACTATTTTTTTTTATCTTTTTAAGTAATTATATTATATTTTTACATGATTTTAAAAATGGTTAATCAATTTTAATTTTATAAAATAATTGATTGGGATTAATATAAATATTTTTTTGGTTGAGATAAATTATCTTCAATAAAATTAATTATAATGAAAATAAATATAAATATTTATGATAAAATTGATAAAGTCTTAATAATTGAGATTGTTTGTTAATATAAAACTAATAGTATTCTATTAAAAAATTAATGGAAGATTAATAATGACTAAGTAATGATATATATATGGTAAAAAAAATTAAAATCTAAATATTTAAAATAAATAAAAAAAATTCATAAATTAATTATTATATTTCTTGAAATAAAAAAAAAGGAAGTTAAGAATAAGAAAAGGTAAATATAATAAAAGAAGGTGAGATCATTTTATTTACAGGTACTGGTAAGTATTCCATTCCAAAAAATAAATCCGATATTTTTTATTATTCAACTTTTAAAAAATCTGAAATATAAAATTATACAGAATTTCCCTTCTGTTTTGAAAGCCCAAATTGTGGCCCAAAACGGTACGAGAATCGAATACAGAGTCGGGTTAGGATTTTGTCGAACCAAGACGTGCCTTATCCTCTATATCACATTTAATAATATAATTTAGACTAAAGATAAGAATAAAATAGCATAAATATTCAAAATAATTATAACTTGAAATAATATTATTTTTACAATTCCATGGATTACTTAAGAAAAATTCAAAAAATTGTTCCAAAAAAGATGAAGAATGGAAAAAGTTGGAGCAAGTGAAATGGAGATGAAGAATGGGTGGCACATTCCCTCGGGTGGTTGCCATCGAAAAGGGTAAAGGGGAGCTGGGATTGCTAGTCCTGTTGAGAATGGATGGGATGGAGAATCTCCAGCTGAGTTACCATCTCTAGCCGCTCGAAGAGTTGGTGGTCCTATCTAGGCCGATAAATCCAACAAGGTAAGTGTTGTCACGTGACCTGACCCATTGGTTCTCCCTCGTATCTGGGCCATCCACCCACTTTTGGTCCCAATGCTCCGCGCTTTATTTCCTTATAAAAATCAAAGAGGCACTCATTAAAATTTCACATTATCCAATGCTGTATATTTTGATATAATGCTTTCACATGAATCCGTAATTTTACCTTTTTCTAATGTACATGTAAATCTGAACAAAAGTTCATCCCAATATAATATGAATGAATATAATTTTATCTTTTTAATATATATATATATAATAAATCTAAATAAAAATTTATTTAAATATAATATAAATGAATGAGATTATTTTGATTTAGAAGAAAAATTATCAAAATTTATTAGTTCAAATCATACATTAGATTAATTAGTAAGAAGAAAAGGGAATAAATAATATGAATAATAATGATTTCGTAAAGTAAGAGTTATATATATAGAAATAGGATTGAATTTTATTATTTCTTGTATTGATCAAATTTGAAATTTATATCTTAGTAATTAAGAATTATAAATAATAAAAAATTCTCTAATATCAATGTTGAATATTTATGTATTTATGTTTTATTCACATGTATTATTCTTTTACTAATATGTAAATAATATATACATATTTATATATTTATAAATTATGATAAATAATATGATGTAATATTAAATATAGAAGAAAATACGTGTATTTATAAATCTAAATAAGGTATGTAAATAGTGTATTGACTTATATTTTTATGTATATATTTATTAATATTTGATCTTTTTGACCATCATTTATTAATATCTAACTATTATTAACCAAGCATCAATTGAACAATAAGTAATAATATTTTATTTTAATATATAAGTATTTCAAATAAAAATTGAAATGATAAAAAAGTTATTCAAAAATAATGTAAATTTAATAAATATAATTTAAATAATATTATATGAAATTTTTTTTTTTTTTAAATTATTTCCAAAGAAAAGGATTTTAAACCCTTCCGCGTCGGTAAATCGGCAGCAAGTTTTACATTAACCCAACCACTTTCATTTATTTTATCAGTTTAAGGTAATTATATTAAATTTTAATTATTTTAAAATATTAAATATTTTATTTTATATAAATTTAAATTTATATATGTTATTGTTAACAAAATTAAGTACATAAAATAATTAAATGTTGATATCAACACTTTTAATGACATCATCAATTACATTGAAAAAAGATAAAAATTATATGATAAATGATTATAATAATTATTATGTTTGAATAAAAAAGTATTCAAGTTGAGTTTGCTAAACTTTTTTTTTACATTTAATCCACTCATTTCATTAGTTTAGTGAAAATTATAGCCCAAATAGACTTCAAAGCTTGTTATTAAAAACATATATAAAATATTTCTAAATATATTTTATTAATATTTAAGATATATAGGATTATTTCAATTTAGTATAATATTATTTGATTAATAATTTAATTTTTATTTAATAACTAAAACTTTATCGATTAAAATTAGTGATATAATTCAATTTATTTCTAATTAAAAATTGTTAAATCCAATTTTAGTCTAATAATAATTTTACTTTGAAAATATCAATTTAATTTTTTTTATCGTTATTATCATTAATATATTATTAAAATAATAACAATAATAATAATAGAAAATCTTTATGAATCAAATAATACGAAAGAAGCATCACGTGATAGACAGGTGGGGAAGTCTTCCTACTGGTATTCGAGTGGCACGCGTTGGCGAGCTTTATTCCCGCTTCTTTCACCTTTATTCCAAAAGCGCCGCATCTAGTAGAGGCTTTGAAGCAGACAAGTGTTCATTTCAAAACGACGCCTTCTTAAGCTATGCCATAACCAGACCTTCAGCACCATTCATAACGCCCCCAGTTGTCCACCTCCTCCTCCTCTTAAACATACCCATTTCATCACCATTTGGCAATAAATAAAGCTGTTTGCGAAAATAATAGTAATAATATTTTTAAAAATGAATTTATATAAAATCTCATGAACACAAATACTAAATAAAAAATGAAATTATAATTTGATGATAATGCATATTTATATTAAATTAATATATGATTATGAGAAATAATAAAAAAATGGAGATTGAATTGTGAAAAGTGTGTAGACCAAAACATGCCCATGTCTGTGTGAGGAGGTGGGGAAGTTTTTCTACTGGTTTTCAAGTGGTATTGGTTGCTGAGTGGTTATTCTTTACTCTGCTTTATTCCTATTTCTTTTACCTTTATTCCAGAAGTGCAGCATCTAGTAGAGGTTTTGAAGCAGACAAGTATTCATTTTCATACGACGCCGTATAGCGCATTTGAAGCTATGGTCTAGCCAGACCTTTAACTGCATAGACAAACTACCCACGTGTGCACTTCCAGATCTAACGAATCGCATAAAGATACGACGCCTAACTCCACAAAACTCTCAGCTTTTGATTTTGTCCACCTCGGATAACTATCAACGGCTCGTATATAATCCACCTGGCATTTACATCCTGCTGACGTGTACTTATTACTCTTCTCTTTCTCTGGACCTTCACTTGTTCCACGTCATCATCCTCGAAATAAATATCTTCTCTATCTCTCCTTCTCTCCCCTTATTTCTCTCTCTTCCCGTTTTTCTTTTCCTTTTTCTTTTCTGGATTAATGCTTTCAAAATTTTCATAACCAGTCAAGCTTGTTTCTTGCGGTGAGCAAAGTCAGCACTGTAATCTTTCTCCTTCACTTTTATTTATTTTTTTCTTCGATTTCAAATCATAATTTGTCGAAATTAATTTTTTTGTGTTAAAATTTCACTTCAGATTTTTTTCTGCTACTACTATCTCCATCGATAGAGTCACGGAGATGATTTTCTCTCGTGAGAAAATATTTTTAATATTCTTCTTCTTGTTGTTCTAGTTATTGCTTCTTCTTGTTGTGATCATCTTGATAATCATTGCGTAGTTTGTACTTTTGAAGATACGTGTGCTAAATTCTAGAAAAAATTAAGGAAACCAGATTTTTTTTTATTATTTTCTAGGTTGTTGAATTTGTGTTATTAGATCTACGTATGTGAGGTGCTGATTTGTTTGGTAAGTTTATTTTAATATAATTTTTTGCTGCTAAAATATTGGGGATTAGGTTTATTGAAATTCAAATAGTTTTGTCAATGATTCAATGCTGAAATGCAGTTTAATTCGTTGTTTTATTAGTTGCATTTGTATTTTTCTGTGCTGAGTGACTATCTCTGGTGTTTGACTTCAATTACTGCTAAATTCCGAGTTCTGTGAGCTTTAGGCTCTCGTTCTATGGAGAATTTATGGTGGTAAATTGATTAGATTAAATCAACTCAACTAAACCTTATTCACTAGCTAATTAAGGTTTGCAGTATGAATTCTGTTCTACCACTTTGAATTTATCCATATCCATCATTTATGTCAAAATTATATGTTGTTTGCCACTATGCAACCTTCACTGTTATCTAGAGTTAGGAGAAGCTAACCAGAAAAATATTGTACCAAGGTGGATGTTCGTTGTGTAATTTATGTAACTTGAGTTGAATGGGATATCTGTTATTAGAGGAGCTGAAATCTAGTTGAAGCATGGCTATGTGATGAATCTTTTTGTTTTTCATTTTAATTTTTAATATTCAATGGCATTTGATGAGAAAAATTTCCTGAACTGAATTTAATTGCAGGGCTTGTGTTTGTAGATTTCAATTTATGGGAAAAATGGCCGACTATATTCTCATAAACTAAAAAAGAGTAATTCATTTTGCACGATTCTTTGCATTCTTCATCAATGATTCATTTTAAACTGGTTGATGGTTGCTGTCGTGATCAATGGCGGTCTTGGTGAGAGAGAATTGGCAGAAGGAAAAGCCCCTATGTGTCGTGAACAGAAGGAAGAATGCATTGTAGTGATGGCTGAGGAGGGGCAAGGTTCGGGGTCATCTGGAGAGGATGATCCTAGGGTTGATGGTGCACCTCCACATGCAAATAATAGACCTGGAGGAGCAGTTCAGGTCCATCATGGGTTCCATATACTACAACAACAATCTCAAAATTCTGTCATTAATTGGGAAAGGTTTCTTCCTATTAGATCCCTGAAAGTTCTTCTGGTGGAATATGATGATTCAACACGACAGGTTGTTAGTGCTTTACTTCGGAATTGCAGCTATGAAGGTTAGTAATCTGTATTGCACTTAGTGAATCGTATCTGAGACCTGTCGTTTGACATGCTTACTCTTTCTTCATGTCATATATTATAAAAGTTTGTATTCATTTAATTATCTACACTGAATTGCATGGGCTTGGCAATCGTTCTAATTATAGTTTCATGGTTTCTGCTTACCTTATTTTCATTCATTTGATGCAGCGGAAATTCTTAGTAATTTTATCAGTTGATAGTGGTATTCTCTTCGCTAAACCATTCTAGAGCCTGGACTCTGTCCAAAATATGCCAACTAATATGAGATTCCTTTGGTAGTGAGTATACATGTAGGTCTTGTTCGTTTGATGAATACTAAGAATTTTGATTATTTTACTCATCTCTATTTGTAGTTGTAAGCAGTGTCTTCTTATAATAATGTAACTTGTTAACATTGAATCGTCATCTAACTAAGCGATAGAAAACTCAGTTGATGCCAACCCTATACCTGCACAATATTGTCAATTGCATATTTTATGTCTACGACCCACTAGAGGCTTTATTCCATAAATATACTAGAGCTGGTGATAGAAATTCCTTTTGTTAAGACCGATATTTTCTGTTCTTGGTGATCATCTTCCATATCATATGTAACAGTTACTGTTGCTGCAAATGGTCTTCAAGCATGGAAAATCCTAGAAGATATCAACAATCATATTGATATTGTCCTAACAGAGGTAGTTATGCCTGTGTTATCTGGAATTGGTCTTTTATGCAAGATTATGAGCCACAAAACTCTCAAGAATATTCCTGTGATAAGTAAGTATATCTCTGATGTTCTTCTATAGTGAATTTTTGGAAATTCAGTATTTAATTTCCTGTAAATTTTGCTGATTTGGTTTATGTAACCGCTATACTTCATGATTTTTGGGTGCAGTGATGTCAACCCATGATTCCATGGGCATCGTCTTTAAGTGTCTGTCAAAAGGTGCAGTTGATTTTTTAGTGAAACCTATTAGGAAGAATGAACTTAAGATCCTATGGCAGCATGTTTGGAGAAGATGCCACAGTGTGAGTTCCTTTACATCTATTCTTTAAACAAACTAAACTGCAGTGCATCATTGTGGATATATTATTGGTTTACCCGTTTTTCCCTCTTATGAATCAAGTCCCTGTATGCGACACTAATTTAGTGCACCTTCCTAGAAGGTAAAAATGGCAGCAGATTTTGGTAGAAAGGTTCTATTCTGCGACAGGAGTGGAATAGCTCCAAGTTATCTTGTCTTTGCAGGAACCCTAGGTTAAAAAGTATATTTGTGCATCTTACCTTTAGTCAAATAACAAGAAGTTATTTGATTCTGGGACAATTATTTTGAAAATTTACACCTCAACTTGGATCAACTTTTAATCTTCCTCAGTCTAGTAGTAGTGGAAGTGAAAGTGGGACACAAACTAAGAAATCTACAAAGACGAAAAGCAATGAAGAGTCAGAAAACAATTCAGACACCAGCAATGAGTTTTGTGACTGTGGGAGCAATGGTGCAAGTAACCGGGATGGGAGCGATAATGGCAGTGGCACTCAGGTAACGGTAACATACTTGAATCACTCGACTAGCTGTTATTTAATATGTTGCTTAAAATTATATTTCCAACTTGAGCAAAATTCTTGTGTAAAGGACTAAACTCAACTAAACCACACATTATTCTCAAGTTACTTGGGGCTAGCTACATGATTCTCGTTTTCCACTTGGCTTTAAGCTAATTTGATAAGGGGATGATGCTAAAAAAGTTTGGAACCATGGCATGATTAGACTTGATGTTGCATGATAAGCATAGATGCCTTGTTCATTATTTCATTGTGTATGTGTTCTTTTTCCAAAGTTCTCATTTAGCATATTCTTTTGTCAACTATACCTATTGGGTTAAGGAACACTATTTATTAAACAGAATTCCACAGATTATAAACATGGAAAAAAAAAAAAGCAGGGTTCATTTTTTTTATGATCCTGGTTAATTGACATTAGTAAAGATTTTGTACAATATTCCTTTTAAGATTTAGGCAACAAACTAGGCCAAAGAAAGGTTATGGACCTACTTTTGGAGACTAGTCCTTTTCGTTGCAGCTTTAGGTCATCAAATAGTCTAGTCTTCTTTACTAGCCGAAGTTTAGGTCGTTAAGTGCAAGCCTAGGGTTATTCTGGTCACTGGGCCATTTTCTTCCTTAACACTATGTTAAAAATTTGTGTACTTCATGAGAGATAGAGCAAGAAAGACCGAGTAAACAATAATTGGTTCAGGCTGAATTACACTTAAAGGAAGGATATTGGAGTATTTAATCCCACATCCACGAGACCATGATTAAACTATAAAGGGTTTATAAGGTTGGTAGGTAAGCTGACCGAAATGACTTTGGACATTTTGCCGTGAGGGGAGTCCATCAACTAGTAAATGTACATCCACATACAATCTTCCCGAGCTATGAGCTCTAATACAACTGTGTTAATCATCTTTTTGTTTTTTTGTTTTTGTTTGTTCTCTCTCTTTTGCAATGTCCAGTAAATTACTAGGCATCTTTGAGCAAGAGAATTGAAAAAATAGCATTCATGAATCGTGCATCAAATATGTTCATATATACTTTTTCCTGTAGTTAGCGAAGGAAGTGTTGCTTTCATGAATCAACCTCTGGTGAAAGTTCCCATGCGAACATGGATTGTCCAATGTACTAGTACAAAATTGCACTGAATTTTGACATGTGCGGGTGAAAATTCACACTGAAAGGTGGATTCATGTCAACAATACATTCTCTCATCAAATGGAAGGAAAACGGGTTGATACTTTGATGCATGATTCATATGCTAACGTTTTTTTTTTTTTGCTCAGATAATGCCTAGTACTTGTCTTAACATTTAAAAGGGAAAGGAAACTGAATAAGAGAAGTGCATAATGAAATATCGACTGGCTTTCCTTGCCACTTTCTTTAGCGTTAAAGCAGCTAGATGACAAGTCAAGTTTGTGATTCTGAAACAATCTTCCTCATTTCTATATTCGGGAATTAAAAAAGTTCACTATATGAACAACCAACCAAACCATCTAGATTCTGAGTTCAGTCAAGATGTTTTCCTAATCAATACTTATTTCTTGTGAAGTTCATGAACCAAAAGAGCAAATGAATTTGACAGCCCTCGACCAACATTATCCACACATCAATGGGTCAATGCTTCTGATATATATATTCAGAAATTTTAGTGTTAACTGTATGAACAACGAACCAAAGTATCCAGCTTCTAAGTTCAAACAGGATATTTTCCTAATATGGACCAAAAGAGCAAATGAATTTGACAACAGCCTTCGATCAATATCATCCTTGTGTCAATTGTTGATGCTCCTGATAGATATTCAGAAATTTAACAATTAACTATATGATCGACCAGCCAAACTATTTGAATGTCAAGTTTTACAGGATATTTTCCTAATGAATACTTATTTCTTGTAGAGTTCATGGACCAAAAGAGCAGATGAATTTGACAGCCCTTGGCCAATGTCGTCCACGCATCAAATGGTAGATGCTCCTGATAGCACTTGTGCACAGGTGATCCATGCAAAGCCTGAAACATTTGGCAATATATGGGTACGTGTTGCTGATGCAAAAGGATGCCAAGAAAAGGATGACAAACAAGGTATTCTTGTATATTGTCTACTTATCTTCCTACTCAGTTTAACAATTTTGTATTCGGCACTTTCCTTAGGAAGAAATACAATAAAACTTTTATATATCTCACTTTTAAGATGAATTTGCTATAGGTAAAGATTTGGAAATAGGAGTCTCTAGCAATCCAGATATACAACACGACTGTCAATGTAAGAATTTCTCTCCACATCCTACAAGCAAAAGGCAACAGAAAATTTCTGAAGTGGATAATAAGCCAGTGGAGAATGAGAAGTTGGAACACAACAATGAAAACGTATGCAGCAAACTGAGGGATCAAAATACAAATTTTGCCTGTCCAGATTCCAACTCTGCCAATCCACACATTGAAAGTGAAAAATGTTGTGCTTCAAATTGTCCTGACATTTCAAAACTCAAAGATAAGGCATGTTGCAACACTGAAGAGTTGCCATCCCTTGAATTAAGTTTGAAAAGGCCAAGAGGATTGGGAGATGGTGGAACTGCTGCAAATGATAATCACAATATTCTTAGACACTCAGATTTGTCAGCATTTACGAAGTATGATTCCTTTTCGAGACTAAAATGGCATTTTGTTCTTTTAGCACATTTATCTATACTCAAGTTGACACATATTTCATTATTTTGCAGATATAATACTGGCTCTTGTGGTAATCAGGTAATTGATCTACATAGACATTGTATTTATTTTCTTAAGTATTTACTCACTCTTGCCTTTATCCTTTCTTATTTCTGGCCCCATCATTGCCCTTTATAAAATGTTGGGGTGCACCATACCCTTCATAATTGGCGAAGGTTGGACCATAATATGTCTCTACTGTAAATTTCATATTCTTTTGTATTTAGAGATGAGCATGCTCGAAGGACTGGAAAAGAAACCATAAGTTGTTCAATTCATATAAAAATAATGGTTAACTGAACCTATGTGGTTTTAGTTTTTCAGTATTTATTTTCTGTTTCACTTGCAGAAAAAAAGTCAATGTTTGGTTAACTATTAAAAAATATTCCTATAAAGAAGTTGGTTGATTCCAGCGAACTGGTAATTGATAAATGCTATATAATTGCTTGTTTCTACTCTATTATATTTGCTATCTATGAGTTGTTACAAATTATGATTTAGTTATTAAATCGTTGTATTTGTGATTTTCTTGGTGATAATAACATTTGAAACAAGTGAAGGAAAAAGAACATGGCTGACCATTTATCCAACTGGTCAAACCAGCCAATGAGTTCTCTGATTAGCCAGTTCGAAATATTCTAGCTCAAGGAATAGAAAAAAAAAGGTCAAATCTTTTTGTTTTTGAGCTCACGATTCAAGCATACCACACTAGCATTCACTTTTAACGATGATGTGATGAGTATGTAAAAGACACATAGATCTTCATCTTTTTCATAGACATAGTGGCGCCGACACTTGCATCAGTGTTGTTTATGGTAATTCACGCATGCTGTTGCAATACAAGGAATAGGGAAATTCCAAGGTAGTTCTATTCTTAATATAGCAAATTGCAATTTGTTAGCCACGAATTCTTAATGTAACTTTATTCTTATTAAAGTAGCATATGTACATTTGGAAGTTACTGGCCGAATATTTTAACTGTTGTTTGATTATTGTCCAGGGTCCCACCGAGAATGTTGGGAGTTGTTCTCCCCTAGATAATAGCTCGGTTGCAATAAAAATGGAGACCATGCATAATGTTCCACTTCATGTAAGTGGTACAGTTCTCAATCAGCAGTCTAATGGTAGTAGCAATAACAATGACATGGTCTCCACAGCTAAAAAGGTTACCCCTAAGCCAGAAGCCACATCAGAATCTACGTCTGCTTTCAAATCATTTCGCTCATCTGCCTTCCAGCCTGGGCAAAATGGTCGTACTTCTTGTCCTGTGCAGGTGACACCTGGGAAGATTGAGGATGGTGGTAACATGATTTATGCAGAATCTAAAGGTTCCCACCAGCAGGTTCATGTCCAACACCACCATCACCACCACCATTATCACCACCCTGTCGACAACATACAACAGCATCAATCATTCCAGGATCATGATATTTCATTGAAGAATGTGGCAGCTCTTGCTCCACAATGTGGATCATCAAATGTTGCTGGACCAACCGAAGCAAATGCTGGTAGCTACAGCATGAATGGCAGTTTTTCAGGGAATAACCATGGGAGTAATGGACAACATGGAAGCAACAATCCCTTGAATACAGAACTGGTACACTCGGAAAATGACAACATAGCAACTGGAAATAATGCAGCAGGTGGAATGAGTGAGAGAATCAATGGGAATGCCGTAAATGAGGAGAGGATTGCGCAAAGAGTGGCTGCATTGTCCAAGTTTCGTCAAAAGAGGAAAGAAAGATGTTTTGAGAAAAGGGTAACATGTTTTTATAATCCTCTTTACTTTTGGTAGCTTTGTTGGCCATATCTGTTAAATGACATGTTACCTTACTAGTTATTGGCCTCGTGCGTACATGACAAGGAGGCTTTGGACCACTGATAATAGTAACTAGGATCTTCGGGTATACTGTGTGTGCTTCTTTCATAGGTTGGTAATTTGGACCATATTTGGGTTGTGTTGACTTATGAGTATAATAAGTTCAAGGTCAATTCAATACAATATGAAATTTTGATCATGTCAAAAATTAAGCCCAAAGTTGAACCTAAATTAGATATGAGTAACCTAACAGGATGCATTCTATTTATAAATTGTGTTTAAATTTAAGTTAGTAGGTTAACTTGTGACATGAATCAATTTTCATCATGTTAATAATGAATTGATATGAATCTGATTATGGATTATTCAAATCCACTTTTTCTATGTCATGTTTGCATCGGGTCCACAAGTCATTTCAAAAATTATTGGCCATATTTCATATTTTGTTAAATTTGTACGTTTGATTAAATTTAGTATTTAGAAATAAAATTCTTTTACTTTTAATTTATTTTTTATATTAAGTTTATAGAGAAGGGTAGTTACGTATTTTTTCTTTCCCCTCTCTTCACACCTTTGATAAATGTTGGACTGGATGGTTTTTTGTGATACTCGTCGTTTTTCCAGGTCCGATATCAAAGCAGGAAAAAATTGGCAGAACAGCGACCTCGTATCAAAGGGCAGTTCATTCGGCAGCCAAGGTATATGGTAGAATAAAGTTGAATCTGCAGTATGAAGTTGTACGATTTATCTTTCTCATCAACTTTGTTGACTTTGTTTCTTGTTTCTCAGTTCTGAATCCAAAATCAGGGAAGGATTGCCAGAGCAAGGACCTCACTTCTGAGTACAATTCTTGTGACAGTGTAAAGTAGAAATCAGCAATATGCAGATTGCTAACCGAACCCTGGTCCCTGTATTGTTTGTAAACTTGAATGTCAGAAGTAGCTTTCTGCAAGGCTACGTCAGGACGGATTCCAGATTTGTGCTGCAAAGATATTTCCAGGTAGGAGGTTTTTTTTAAAAAATATATGTGAAAATACATGCAACTAAACATTAGTCTGGTGTGATGGCTTGTCAACTTGCAAAAAGATACTTGATTTCATCTCCTTAGAGCTTGTATTGCACTGTGATGGGGACATACATCGAAAATTGCCATGTCCTCCCATCTGTTGATTTTTCTAGACTGTCTAGTAAATTAAATGGACTGACATTCAAAACAAAGCAAGCATTTCATGCACTGCCTTAATTCTGTTGTGTTATTATTAACACACTAGGCCCGTTTAGTGTGTTAGACAGTTTTACCGTACACTGATTAAATACTCTTACGAGTATTTAGAGAATGAGAGTGCTGTTATGTGAGGACCACTCCTTTCTAGCCTTTAGAGATTGATATTCCGTTAATTGCTATCGAGTTCTATCAAGTATTTTATGTTTAAAATGCCCTATAATTCAACAAATTGTACATGGAAAAATAATGATCTAAACTTGATTCATATAATTTAGGAAATGTGTTGGAATTCAGGGAATCCACTCACCGAGTATAATTTGTGACATGGGCAGGTGCATAGACGAGTTCTTTCTTCTTTTTCATATACGAAAGGGAAAGCTAGGATTGTCAAACTGGTGCTAGGTGTTAAAAAAATGCATTGCAATTCCAGATATCCCATCATTTGCTTAGGTAGTGCTTATAAAACCTGTATTTTTAAATTTTAAGTAATTATGTTAAATTTAAATGAATTTTAAAGTTATATATTAAAATTATTCATAAAAATTTCCCAAAATTTTGATCAAATAAGTCTCAGGAGTACTTTTTTCTTTATTATAGGGAAAGAATTTTATAAATAAAGTTCGATACCTTTTTGTTTTTTCGGTGAAGGATCTGCGCTTTTTGATTCGTAGCCCAAGCCTTGTATTTTGATTAATTGATAAAAAATTGATTAAATTTTTATATGTTTTTTAATCAGTTAACTAATTTAATCAAAATAATATAGTTTTTATTGATATACTTGTATATATCTTTTAAATAATGCAGTGATGAATTTTAAGAGATTTATTTTAGAGGTATTATGTTTCATTAATTAGACATTAACTTAAACTATATTATAAATAATTAATTTTATTTTTATGCAATTCTAGTTGGTTGGTCGGTTAATTGGACTAATAAAATTTCAATTTGATATGGTTTGATGGATCGGTACATTCGATTAAGAATTTTTGATCCATTGGTTATTACATAAATACCCTTTTTCCAAATAAGGAAATCTTTTTCTTTAATTTTATAAATATCATTTTTTTTATTTCAAAAATGTTCTCAGTTTTTTTTTTATCTTCACAGATACTGTTTTTGTATATTTTTTATTTTTTAACTTATTATCTTTTAATATATAATATGTATATATTTTCATAAAAGATATATTTTAAGGTTAAAAATGATTAAAATTTAAAAAATATATTATTCTAAAGTGATATTAAAAGATTAATAATTTTAAATATTTGAAATATATATTTCAAATATTTAATATTATATATATATATATATATATATATATATATTATAAAAATAAAATACATTTTTGTATAATTTTGAAAAAATATCATAGCAAAATTGGTTGATTCAGCCAAGGATTAATAAAATATTCAACTCCTAGTTTTTTATATATAAAAACATATAAAAATTAAATGAAAATAATATAATCTATTCTAAAATATGAATAATATAATTTATTTTAAAATCATATTAAATCAATAATCTAAATTTAAACTTTTAAATTGATGGAAATAAATCTGATTTTTTTTTTAATTTTGAAATTTTGTTGATAAACAAAGATGAGAGGAGTTATGAACATGTCTTCCCAATGCCCAATTCACAAATGGGCGGTGAAGCTCTTTTCTTTGTTACCATAAATACCAAAAAATCAAAGAAAGAGACCCATAAATTTTGCATGGTTAATATGCCTTTCAATTTTTTGAACTTTGAGAATTAACCCCAAATAAATAAACAAAAAGAGTTGCCCTAAATTTGTTGATCATTGAGAAGAACCAAACGTAAATGCATATTTTTACCAAATAATTCTTAAAATATGAGACTCTTCGAAAGTAATTACAAAAATATTACATTTTTGTTATTTTCATATTATTCATTCTTTTCCTTCTATTTTTTTTTCTTTTATGCATGAAACTAGACAAAATAATTAATCAAAATAACAATTTTAACTTGTATATTGAAATTCACATATAATATCTTATGTATTCTACTCAAATATCTTTTTTTATTCATTTGTATATATTGAATAAATAATCAAGTATAACATAAGATTGATAAGAAGATGGATAGGTTGATGATGATTGGTAGAGGATAAAGAGAGAATATTACATGTATATATGATTATATATAATATGTATATTATATAATATATTTATAACATACATATATGATATTTTTAGAAGTATGAAATTGGTATATAATATGCATATTATATGTATATAATACTTTAATTGGTATATTATATAATACATATATTGTAGTTATATATTTTACATATTATATGTAGATTTAATTTCAAATATTCAAAATATATATTTCAAATACTTAATATATACTTAAATAATATTTTTAGTATATAATATATATATTTTAAATATACGATATATCTTTTAGAAATTGATAATAATTAAAATATAAAAGATATTTTATTCTAAATTAATATTTAAAAATAATAATTTATACTTTTGATTTAAAATACTCAAAATATATATTTTAAATACCTAATATATACTAAAATATTTATTACACATATATAATATCCTTATATGTAAAATTTTTAAAAAATCAATATTTTTAAAAATAATTTTTTAAATTTCATATTTTTATAAAAAAATAATATTTATATATTTTCATAATTTTTTGAAAATTTTTCTATATTTTTATAACAAGTCCAAACAATAATTGCAAATTTGAGAAGGCTAATGAATGAATGATGGGCCTTCTGATTTATATGTACCCAAAAATGCATTGCTTTTGCGTTTATTTCAACGCTCCCATGCATTCAATTTTATTTTATTTTTCTGTTTTTTCTATTTTACTAATATTGATAAATTATTTATTAGTTTCATATTTTATCGAAATATATACCCTCCAAAGAATTTAATAATTAAGTTATAAGTATTTAATAATTAAATACCTTCCAAAGTATTTAATATACCTTCTATTGCAAATTCATAATTTTGATAATATATAATCATATATACTCTACTAAATGATATTTTAATAATATAATTATATAAGTATTTTTTTAAAAATTTAAGAAGTTTGGTTTCAAATCTTCATCTTTTGTATATGCTCTATATTCAACTCATTTAATTCATAAAATTTTAAAATGAACATGATTTATTATGATTTATTAAATGTATGTTTTAAAAATATATTATTTGATTCAAAAGTATTTATAAATTTAATAAAAATAAATAAAATATCAAATATTGTGAATGTTAAAAAAATGAGTCTTTTAGGTGATATTCAAATTTTATAAAAATTAGACATTTGAATTATATATTATCTTATGAAATATGTATATTTTATCCTTAATTTTATAAATCAATTAAAATATATAATTCACTTAAAAGAATATTTCATTAAATACGTACATTTAATAAAATCAAATAAACTCGTTATTCATTTAATTATGAATTTTAATTTTATTATCTTATTATTAATTTGAACATCAAAATTATTCAGGAAGAAATTATGCAAAATAACTACTTTTAATTATAATGTAAACTTCTAATTAATTTATCAACATTATAAACTTGATAGAATATTAAAAAGACTAGTGAAATTTGTTATTTAATTAATAGGCTGATGTAAAATCATTGAGATTATAAATATATTTCAGAGTCAAAAGGATGAAAAAACAAAATAAATAAATTCTATAAAATTAATAAAAAAAATTCAACATTCCATCTGTTCAGACGACGATCAAAGACAAGTGTGTAAATTAATTTATATGATTTACATTATAAATATATAATATTAAAATGCTGGTTTAATGATAATGGGAAAGACTTGGTCGCATCTTGGAATCTGTGCAATAATTCAGACATTGCTTTTAATCCATGGATTTTACCCACCTCTTCTCCACACCCATGTCGGTGCTCATCTCCAAGTCAATTTTGTCTACTTAATTAATTATATTATGAACTAAATTAAATTAACATTTTTTAAAATTAATTTTAGTTTATCAATTGATTAATACATATTTATTTAATAATTATTTATAAAATTAATTTTATCATTATAAATTTATAAGTTAATGTTCAGTTGGTGAAACAAAATATAATGCCTATCACATTTTGTTTATTTCTTGAATTTATCATTATTATTTATATTCATTTATTTATCTGATTACAAAAATTATTAACCATTTTTAAAAATCTTATTAGTTATTAATTATATCAATTAAAAATATATTGTTTATTCCTTTAATCTTAAATTAAATGATATAAATAATTTAAATATGATAATTAAAAATGATAAAAAATTTTAATTTTATGAAAAAGTTTTAATAATTGACTAAATTATTCTTTATAGATTTTAAATATCAAGTAATGTTGAATCATTAATTATACTCTTCATATGCGAATATAATTTTATGATATTTAATATAAATATTATAATTAATAAAAATAAGATATTTAATTTTTAATCTTATCAAATATCACATAATTAAATAATATTATGAAATTAGTAATTTTGAATTAAAAATATTTTTCCAAAAATAAATCTTTTATTTTCTCTTAAAACTATAAATATCCAAAAACTAAAGAAATAAAAAAAAATACAATTTTAAAAAATTTGTTAATCTTTTACTAAACAAAGAAAAATGAAGGATTTTTTTTTGGAATTATCTTTAATCCTTTACTTGATTAATTTATTCCAAAACGGGTGTAGAGCAGTAAATAACCGTGTCGAGGTCAAAGTTGTAAATACGGGAAAAGAGCTGAGATCATGTACATCGCAACCCTACGGAATGTTCCAACAAAAGTCAAGCGTATGATCTACCATTCATAATGGGCAGCATATTCAACGCCTCGATCTTGGCCATTGAGTTAAAAGCATAAAGCGCGTTTCGTGCAAGTCCGTGACCGTCTGATTTGTTCACTTTAAGTGGGTCCCGACAACGGTGATGTTAGCAGATCAAGATGGGTCCCATTTTATTTTTTTCTTAATTAATTAAATAGCATTTGACTTTTGCCTTCCATTTTCAAGAATCTGACGGTCATTAATGGCCGTAGAGCGCGATACGTACATCACGGGCAGGTGATACTACTTTAACCCCTTTTTTCCCCTTTAATTATTTTATAAAAGCATATTAATTTCTTATAATTATTCTCCACAAATACTAATTTGTTAATAAAATCACATTTATTTTAATGGTCCGGCAATGAAAAATTAAATATAAAATAAAAAAAATATATAATAAGACACATATAAAGACGATAATGTAAGAAGAAAGGAGCAGCTGACAGTCAGTATCTCTTTCCCTTTTTCTTTTCTCTTTATGGTTCCCTCGTGTATTGGTTTCTCTGTGTTTATTGTTCCCATGATAACACAATTTATAAGCAAGAAAGTGAGGTTTTGAGAATTAATTCTCATTAAATTCTTCTTCTTTTTGGGAATTTATAAGAGATTTTAATATAGTTGAAAATGGGATGTTTTCGTTGCACTGGAAAATCAAGCAAGCGATCAGACAACAACACCAACACCATCGACAACGTTAATAAACACAATGATCAAACCAAACCTACTTCAGGTTTCTGTCTAACATTAACATCATCATCATCATCAAACCATTTATACTGTTTTTTTCTTCTTTTTTCTTTATATATGATTTTCCCGGGTTTTCCTCCTTTTTGCGTTTATCATAGAAGGGAAAGATGAATTTTGATGATTGCTGAAATGGGTCGAAATTATCCATACGTAAAGGTTCAATCTTGTTTCTGTTTTCTTTTCTTTTGTTATCCTGTTTTTTTTTTTCGTAATAGAAATGCCATGTTTTGTTTTTGCTTTATTGGTTAGGTATACTTCAATTCATAATCCTAAGCTTCTCATTTGGTATTCAATATTTTTCTTTTTTTGTTTGTCGCTAGTGGGTTCTTTGTTTGCTTTCAATTTTGATGGCTTGGCTTTTCTCTTGTACTCTCCATGGAAATGATTCTTTGTTTTTGTGCTTTTTCTCTCCATCTGTCTCTTTTGTCTCTTCGCTTTATCATTAGTGTTTTTTTTCTTTCATTCTGGTTTTTTTTTTTCTTGTTTTATAGGATCATTGAAGGTAAAGCCATATGCAAATGAAAACAAAGAGAAAGGTTCTAAAAAATCTGATCGGTTATCTTTAGATGCAAAGGATTTAAACTTGATGGATGAGGTTTCTAAGGATCCAAGAAACAATGGCAACCTGGCGCAGACATTTTCTTTTCAAGAGCTTAGCTCTGCAACTGGAAATTTTAGGCTAGATAGTTTCTTGGGTGAAGGAGGTTTTGGCAGAGTTTACAAAGGGTGTTTAGACAAAATCAGTCAGGTCAGTGCCAATGGACTTGATAATCAATGTACAGATGGATTTTAGTCAGGTTTCAAAGTGTTTTGAATGGTTGTTGAAAATTTTGGCATAGGTTGTTGCCATTAAGCAACTTGATCCAAATGGCCTTCAGGGGACTAGGGAGTTTGTTATTGAAGTTTTGACATTAGGCCTTGCAGATCATCCCAACCTTGTCAAGTTGATCGGATTTTGCGCCGAGGGAGATCACAGACTATTGGCATACGAGTACATGCCTTTAGGATCCTTAGAACACCATTTGCATGGTATGTATGATTGCTTTTAAGCCTTGGCAATTGATTTTCCATCTTCTCTTTGTCTTGTAACATGTTTTCCTTCTGCAGATCTTCCGCCTGGTAGGCAACCACTTGACTGGAGCACGAGAATGAAAATAGCTGCTGGTGCAGCAAAAGGTTTGGAATATTTGCATGAAAAAATGAATCCCCCAGTGATCTATCGTGATCTTAAATGCTCGAACATTTTGCTCGGTGAGGGCTATCATCCGAAACTATCCGATTTTGGTTTGGCCAAAGTAGGGCCGAGTGGAGACAAGACTCATGTTTCTACAAGGGTCATGGGCACTTATGGGTACTGTGCACCAGACTATGCCATGACAGGCCAGCTTACATTTAAGTCTGATGTTTATAGTTTTGGAGTAGTTCTTTTGGAGCTTATCACAGGTAGGAAAGCTATTGATCAAACAAGGGATAAAGATGAGCAGAATTTAGTTGGTTGGGTAAGATTATTATCCACTCTAATCTCGCCATTTATATTTTATCAAATGTTTTTATTCATGCATTATTGAATTATTTACGAGTTTTATTGAGAAGACTCGAATATTTTGCAGGCTCGACCTATGTTCAGAGACAGGAGGCACTTTCCAAACATGGTTGATCCTTTGCTTCAAGGTCATTATCATATGAGAGGGCTGTACCAAGCGCTAGCCATTGCTGCAATGTGTGTTCAGGAACAGCCTAATATGCGGCCTGCCATAACTGATGTGGTTATGGCGCTGAATTTTCTGGCTTCTCAAGTAGATGACCACCAAACCCGAGGCCACCGAAGAAACTCATCTCGTCCTGGATCCGAAGAAGATAACGATATAGAACCATGCTCCTAAGGTGAAGAACTAAATAAACACCTTGGATTACATATACATATATATATATATATATATACATAAGGTGCCTGGTATCTATTTTTGTACGGTTGGAGATAGCGGGCAATACATAATTCAGAATCTCATACAGGAAACTTGTAATCTTCACTTTTCTGGTGTAGATGTGATATGCAGGAACCATCTTCATTCAATAGATTAGCGTGATTATCCATGATTACGAGTTTCGTGTAATTTTTCCGGGTTTCTTGCCTTCATTCATATGCTCGTCATTGTATGACCAAGAAATGCTTGCTGGTGAAACTGCAAGTTACCATTAAATGCATCATCTGAGACTATTTCCTAGGACTTGGAAAGGTTGTAGCCTCAATTCCAAGCTATACATGACGGGTATCGAGATCGATAACTTTGATCGTGTATGAACAAAACGTCGTACATGGGGCGAACGAATTGTAAGGGCTTGAGCAAGTACATGAATTAATCATATGATTTTGGGTTGATGGTGAGGACATTTCTGTTCCATTGAACTCGAGACCCCATTAATGGGAGTTGATGTCTCCTGGTGGGGGTTGCATCTTCTGAATTACAGTATACACAGTTATTAATGGTTGTCTTCTGGATTAAGCTATAAATGTATGACATTTAATCATACCATAATGTCCAAAAATAATAATCAAGTAAAAATTGGGTGGTGAAAAGATTATTCCCCTTTCAATCATATGAATGTGTAGCTTTCGTTATATATATATATAAATTGATTAATCTTTTTATTTCATAATTTCATAAAATCACGTGACTTGCGCTTGCGAAGACGGTTCCGACATTCCCGCCGATGGTGCCATGTTTGTTGGAAAACCCCCCCACCAACCACAACTCGGGGAATTTAGATACCGTCTCCTCTTTCTTACATGTGATATTAATTTTTTATAAATATAATTACGTAAATATCTTGGGAATTTAGAACTATATATCGTATATAATATAATATATACTTTTCTTATTATTCTATGATTTTAAATTACTAAATTTAATATTATTACAAAACATCAATTTATCATAAAATGAAATATCAGATACTACAAAATTGTACATTCTTGTAAATTTTACAGCATTCTTATCGAATTATTGAAGTTCAATTCTACTGAGAAGAAGGTCAACAAACCCAAGAATGAAGAGCGAATGTAATTGAAGCTTGGTCATTAACTTGAATTGATTGGACGGGACATTTGTGCTATGCATATGAAATATGGAAATTCAATTTGAAAAGTTTGATTACAGTAGAAAGCAAGGATTGGTTTGTTCCATGTAGATAGGGAAGTGGAGAAGTAGATTAGGTACACAACCCTTGTCAATCAGGAGAGCTAACAAGTTTCTGTTAGAGTTTGCTGAAATGGGAAACTGCAAGCAAGTTGTTGATGAGTGATGTTGGTCAAGAGAAAAACCTGCAATTTTTTTAGCAAGCATTTTCTTGCCATGGCAAAATCCTGACAGAATTGATCTTCCGTGGAGCACTGTTTTTCCAATTTCACATCCTGGCTTTGATTCTTTTTTGGGTCTTATTGGGTTTGCTGGTTGCTGCTACGGCACACTTACCTCTCCCTCTCGACATCCGCCCACCCATACGTATAGGGTTGAAGGTTTGTTTGATGGCAGAACTCTGCAACAATCTCTTCTTGGTGACTGCCAAAAAAAAAAAAAAATCAAATATTAGAAAAAATCAATATTCAATTGGCCAAGGATCATCAGCTTTAGTTGATGATCTGTTAAACAGAATTAGCTAATGCATGTCCAAGTCAGAACTTTACCCGCTGCCACCGGAGACTGTCAGGTCTTTTCAGAACCACAACCGAGCGAATTTTGTCAGGGGAAGCCATTCTCCACCGGCAAAAAGGAGCACGAGATTTATGGCGACTATATACACCCACAATCTGGTTCGTTGCTCTGTCAAACTTGGCATTACTCATGTAAAAAGTAAAAGGTTTCAGACATGGGTGTTTGGTTACAGGTCTAGTGTTGAATGCGTAAGCAGTATAATCAGCTTTCTTATACCAGTTGAGGAAAGTTCTTGTTGGCATTTCAAGTTCTCTCGGAGAAATCACCCCCCTCCAGATTTGAACTACAAATCCCCATGAAACTGAGATTGACCAGTAATTTTTCTTGTCATAGCAGATGGACTGCTGCATTATGCTTCCCGAATCAAGCCTGACAGCTTGAAATAGATGTCGAAGTGATTTCACTCTTGTCATTTGCGGGAATACTGGCTGGACTACGTCCAGGTGATGTAGTGATGCGAGCGGAGTTACAGGATGAGCTCCTAAAAGCCCCAACAGATCGCCATACACATCATACTGCAAACACAAGCAACAGTCCAGGTTACTGGAAAAGCTGAAACCCCTGATGAAATTCGAGATTCCTTGGTAAAGATAGTTTTTTACTTGATGAAATCCAGGTTCCTTGGTAAGTGGAACGCCTAGCTCAGCCATACAAGCTTGAATCCTGTCATCACTTCCGTACAATCCAGGATATCTCTGGATGCACCTGTCTTGCATTTTAGCCAACTGTTGGGCTAAAGGGTAGCTGATGGCGAATCCACCACCTCCGTATGCCATGGCATAAGAGAAATATATATTCTGAAGATGACTTTCGGATGAGCTTCCAACGTAATACATTTGCCTGTGGTCATATTTCGACAGAATTCTCACCACATTCTCTACTACGAACACTGTATCATCATCTCCCATCACAAACCACCTCACGTCCTTCAATCCAAGCCTCAACGTCTCCGAAATTACCCTCGAAATCCGAATCGCCGATCTATGTCCTTGCCTGTTCGAGTACTTGAACCTTGACAAATCCAAAAAACTCCAGTCAATTCATACATATCCGCTGATACACATATACACACATTTATATGTGTTTACATGCCAAAATCAGATGAAAATGACAAACAAGAGATAAATTTGGTAGATTGCACAAGTTGTAGAGTATGCTGATCAGAAATTTATAAAACAAGTAAATTGATGAAAGGTGAGGGCAAATTGGGATTGAAGTACATTCAAACACCCACCTGTTGGTATCTGCAGAAACTCGTATATCAGGCAAACCTTCATTTCTTCTAGTCCGAACCGATCTATCCATCCAAACAATACCTCTAGTTTCTCCAGGCCTCCACCATGTCCTAACATACTCTTTCCTTTTTTCCCACAAATTTGCAGAAGCTGCAATCCCAAAAACAATATGCTTCAACTCTGTATCGTAATACTGTGATCTCTGAGAAAGCACAACAGATTCTACAATACCATGATCTTGGTCATCATCAGCAGCATCAGCAGCACGTTGGTGGGATAACTTGGTAATATTGTTGGTGACAAGTTGAAGATTGTCTTCATTGGATATGCATTTCTGATCCTTGTGTAGAAGAAGAAGGTGGGAAGAGTAGACAATGTAAAGCATGGCAAGAATGAAGAAGAACCATACGATGATTTTTCTGAATACTGCTTTTGTCATTCTTGACATTGTTTATTTCTTCTTATCTTTCTTCCTCGTCTTCAATGGAGATTTCATATGAGATTAAGACTCAGAAATCTTCGGATCTAGGCCGATCAAATTTTATCAGATCATCTTTTTCTTGTTAATTAATTTAACTCTTTTTTCCCATTTTCTTTTTTGTTTCAGAGTAACAAACTAAAACCTTTATATATATATATATATATATATATATATATATATATTATAATTTTATAATTATTAAAATTAATTCAAATATACTAATATTTATTTAAAAGCTTTTGTATCAATATCAAATCATTTATGATAAAAAAAATATAATTATATTGAAAATCAATAAATATTAATCATGGTTATGTTAAATAAATAATGATATAATGTCAACAAATTAATTTTATATTTTAAAAATATGTTATTTATGAAAACACAATTTATATTCAATGTTTTTATTAAATTATATAATTTATATTTTTTATTTAATTATGTTTTATTACTTAAATAAAAATATACTTATTTATACGTTTAAATAAATAACTACTTATAATTCAGTAATAGAAATTAAAACAATATTTAATTTATAAATTTAATAAAAATAAAAAGTATTTATTTAATATAAAATAAAATTATTGAATAAAAATATTAAATTATGCGATTAAAACCAAATAAGTTAGTTTTAGGGAAATCGAAGGAATCGGACCCTATCATAGCATAGCGTAGCAACTGCGCTTAAAACCTCTCAGTTTCCGCTTAAAACCCCAGCAATTCCTCCAAATATAGCATTCATAAACCCTAAGATCATATCATGAAGACAGTCACAGGGAAGATCGTTTCTTCTACTCCAGTTTCAATCTCAAAAGCTGCATCCATACTCTCCAAGTTCGTTTCCGCCGATACTGGTGCTTCTCAGGCCGTCACCGCCTATCTCCGGCGCGCCAATACCGCCTTCGATGAGTTAGTTCGCCTGCACTCTCAAATAGATCGCAAGAAACTCAAAAAACACAAATCGGATGCCTCTAGTGTTAGTAATGTTGCAGCTGATACGGAGGGGAAGGGCAAGTTTAAGAATAGTAAGGAAGGGGATGATAAAATGGTGAATCTTGTGAAGGAAGATAAGAGAGAAGGTGAGAGGAAGAAGAAAATTAAGAAAGTAGATGGTGAAATTGGTAATTTCGGGGATGGTGGCGGGAGCAAAATGGGAATTGGAAAGATGAAGGAGGAGGAACGGAGTAGTTTGGGAGAGGAAATTGGGAGAAAGGAGGACAAGAAGAAGAAGGAGAAGAGAGAAAAGCACAATGTTGGTTGTTTTGATGAAAATGGAGGTGAAACAAAGAACAATATGAAAATTAAGGAAGAAGCAAAAAATACTGAACAAGATGGGGGGAAAATGGTATATGAAGAGGAAAAGAAGAAAAAGAAGAAAAAGAAGAGAAAGGGTAGAGAGGGTGATGAAGAGAGTATTGATGCAAAAAAGAAGAGGAGAAAAGAGGATAACTGAGTTTGGTTTGAAGGTTTATCATTATTAACTTTGACGTTTGTAATTGTAGGTGTTTTTTTTGATACTATTGATAAACTGCTACTTGTTTATCATTTTATTTTTTCGATCAAGGGTAAGTGGAGTTGATATGTACTGCTGCCCATTAATTTGTTTTTACTAATTTCATGCATTTATTGTCCTTTTATTTATTTTCAAAGAGGCGTAATTGCAGTAGTTTATATAAGCTTCATTACTGTAGGACCTCTATAATTGAACAAGCATGAAACGTTTGCGGAGGACTGCTTGCTTTACATGTTGATTTGCCTTACAGATTTATCCGAGTAGAAGTTGTAATTATATGCACATGAAACTATGCAAGTTGGAAACTCTAAAACTCTTTTCATGTCTAGTATGGCTCAGAGATGAGAAACGCAGGTGTTTATCATCCACCTTAAGTGGGGGATAGAGAGAGGTTCATCTCCTCAAAACTCGGACAAGGCAAGCAATTGCGCTAGCTTTAATTATATGGTAAAGTGGTATCAGTTTTAAAGGCTTGTTTCAAATGTTGATCCATTCAAGATGGAAAAAGGTACTGAAAGAATAATCATAGAAGTAATGGAGGTGAAGCTATAGGGAGCACTCTTGGGACTCAGTCAAGAGTGACTCTTTTGAACCGAACTACTTATACTTATGATTTTAATTGGCATCATTGAGTTCAAATGTAAGTTTTCACCTAAGTGCTTCCAGGAACTCACACTCTTAACATTCAAAATCAAGGAGTATGAAGCTCTTGTTGTAGAAGAATTAGACCAAGATGATGCTAGCTAGATATGATCTCTCAAAAACATGACAATGAAATGTTTGTTTAAGCTCTTTAGAATTGGATGCCATAAATCAATAGGTGGATAAAATATATGGACTGGATGATCAAACTTACCACATTGAAATGCTTGGTATTTCTAGATGCTACAGTTTTGTTTTTGTCACTTCTCAATGTGGCACTTCTTCTGTTCAACTTTCTCTTGTGGGCATTTTCTGTTATGTAAAAGAAATGGCTTAGAGCTAGCTCGCTCCTAGAATTAAGTTGGAAATGCCCAAACTTGCTGCCTTCATTTTGAAGCTAATATGATATTGACTTGACATTTGCAATTTATACTAACCTTTCTGCATGGATTGTGTAATCTTATTTAAAGGGCTGGTATTTCTCAGTTAGAAGCTTCTCTTGACTGGGATTTGCGAGGATTGGAAAAACAAATTCAGATTGTTTTTCCTAGTTTGCTTTGCTGCTTTTGGATGCGTAGGTCATCCCCATGCAATCAGATATCCCTCCTTGCATATTGAGAAGCATTGGATTCAAGTAAATAAAATTATAAAACCCAAAAGTTTGGTGAATATGTTACATGATATGCAGCTACAGAAATTGCATGTCAGAGATTCTTCCTCTGACACATGGTGGGGTGCAGTTGAATGTTGGTGATTTGCTTGTGAACAGATTCCTTTTCACGCCTATTAGAAAACTTGCACATAAGAAATTTTGAGTTTTGCTGGACTACTATCTTCCCAACTCTAGCAGGTGTAACTCAAATCGTTTAAGTGAAAAATATGACCTTACATTGCTAATTTCAATCAGTTCGTGCAAAGGGTAGTTGAGTTGGATTGGTTTCTTCTCAATTCCAAACATGCAGCAATTCTGATAACTGCTCTATTCGATTCTAAACTTTGTTGTTATTTTTATCATTTGAATTGTTTCATATTTTTTCCACCTTTACCTATGTGCACGTCTTTGTTTGTGAACAAATAGGCATGCATCCACCACTTGTCAATTGCTTAGACCTGCCAATTCATTCATGTACTGAATTGGAAGTGATTAGTTGTGTAACTTTGTTTTGTTTCTTGAAAGGAAGCCTCACTTGTGATTCGATGAATTAGTCAAGTCCCATTCAATGTTGAAAAGCAATGTCAAAATTAGTTAATTTGTTACCCAAGTCAGTGAGAAGGTACCTTGAACTAGGTATATTAACACATTTATAGCAATATGAATTATTTCTTGTTGAAAGATAATCTCTACATTCTATAATGGTGGCCAAAGTTTCCTCCTGGAATTATTTTCTAGCTTCCCAGGTACAGAGCAGTAAGTTTCTAGCTGTTCACTCATTATGACAACTAAGAACCCCAATACAACAATATGAGAGAGTTACAGGTCATTTTGTGTTGGCCAAAAAGACTTGTGACTGATTTTCAAAAGGGAACCCATCTTTCTTTGAGTCATCTGCTGACCATATAAATATACCATGAAGCTTGTTCAGTTGTCTAAGCCTAGTGCATGCATCAAAAAATCCTTGTTGAGGAGATAAACCCCCACTTCCATCTGTTCCAAAGCTCACCAAGACCTTGCCACCTTCATAATTAGAGTTTTGTGCCTCAAAATAATTCAAGAACTGAGAAACAGAAGTTCCTTTGGGATAGGCATAAAATTGAAAGTTAACATAGTCAATAAGGTGCCCATATTTCTTCCATAGGGCCAAGTAATGTGGCTGCACAGCGTCATCGTCAAATGGTGCTATTGACACGAATGACATGATCCTTTGTTGTTTTAGGTAGAATAGAAGCCTACCGATGCATTCAGCGAATGTATCTGGATCAGTGTTGAAATGCTCGTATTCAATATCAATTCCATCCAAGTTATACTTGTTTGCTATGGCTGTTATTGAACGGATGGCATTGCTCACCCAAGTGTTGATTGATTTAGGTTGAAAGGTTACGTTCTGGCTGTTTATGGTGTCACCCCCAAGACTCATAGCCACCTTGACATTTGAATGGCGGGCTTTAATGGATGAAACAGCCGATGGGCTAAGATTCGGTTCATCCCAATACACATTGAAGTATCCATTGGTTGGCACAGCCAATGGACTGTAGTCAATGGCAAAGGAGAGAATGAAGTGAACTTCAACATCAGGATTGACAGGTACATCTGAAAACTTGACACCTTTTCCTTCAGCTCCAATATACTCTCTGAAGAGCTTAGAGTTTGATGGGGCTGCTAGAATTGATGAAAACGTGATAAAAGATAGGATTTGAACAAGGATAATGATTGTATCCATTGTTGTTTGAAATTGAGCAGAAATTACTAGTCATAGGATGGTATTTATTGTTAAGATGATGATTACTTTACGAGGTCCTTTTGTCTGTTGATGGTTGTCTGATACTCTTCGCTTGCAGTCCGTTGCCATATTTTATGCAAAGAGTACATATTTTATTCCTGAAGAAAAAATTGGATCTTCCGATGGATTCAAATATTCAGATTAGTTAGGCTAAACAATTAATGATATTTGCGAATTTCTTATACTTGGTTGTTCAGAAATATACCCTTAATATGAATCTTGGACGGGAATACGCGACTCTGGTCATAGAAACCAGCGTTGGATTTTGTGATCAACTATCATCTGTTTGGTGTTGTTCCAAATTCTGTGACCCAATTAAACATAAAAATAGGTCAAATTTGTACCCAATTATTGATTAATTTAGAAAGTTGGTTAGAATCGTGTGAGTAGTCGTACGGACCGATTTTAAATGGATTGATCTGAATTGAAAAAACACATAGAAGTTTCGGCTTGAATAGTCGGCCTTCTTTCCTTATAGGCGGCATATTGTTGGTGCTTTGTAGCGTCACGTGCTTTATTTTAGCGCTTCTTATTGACCGAGGCGATAACATTTGCATGCTAGCTATGAATACTAGAGGTACAATGAATGAGCCCAGATAGTTGCTTTTTCGTTAAGCTTGTTTAACGAGATCATTTAATTAATTAATTAATTAATTAATTAAATTTAATCTACCTAATTTAGATTTATTAATTTTAAACATATAATTTAAATATTTACAATTACATAAATGTACAAAGATATATTAAAACGTACTGGTTAATGTAACTATTTATACTAAAACTTAGTATTTGATTTGATAAAATCATATATATAAATTTAACTTTATATTATATTTCTAAATGAAATATTTAATTTAATTAAATGATAGAATAAATGAGGAATGTGTTAATATCTCCATGTTAATAGCAGCACAAGATTCCATAGAGAGGAAGGCAAGGTCACTGTCTCTGAATATTCACCAGAATTAAACACCTGGAATATTGATTTTTTTAGAATGATAGAGGAAATAAAATTTTGTGGGAGAAAAATAGGAAATAAGTTGATGATTTATAAATTACAAAAATTTGATTTTTGAAAAAATAGTAGCCTCTAGTTTGTTAGTTTTTATTCTAAAAAATATATAATAAAATGATTTTTAAAAGATAATTGAACAAGGATTATAACCATAGTTTTCTGGTCGTTGTGGATCTCTCTACATAATATTGAAGAAACTCAAATAATATTATTGAGATTGCTCCCATTCAACAAAAAACAAATTTGTTCACATTTGCCCTTTTCCCAACCATAACCAATATAATTTTAAAAAATTAAAAAAAGATGAGGCCAAAGAATAAAAATTGGGCTCGTAGGAGGGGGAACATGAAATTACAGGAATTTTTTGGTCAGAATTGTAATTGAGTTGCCGAAATGTCAGCAGCTGGGAAGATCAGCAGGTGGAGGAAACTTCTTGTGATTGGGAAGGTTTCCGTCCAAGACTACCCAAGCCATCATCTTCAATCCCCAGCTTGTGTGCACTTCCAGATGGCAATGCATGAACCACACCCCTGTCAACCATTCATTGTATTTAGGGGTGAGTCAGATTACCAGAATGGTTGCTTGAAGTTTGCTTCCAAACATTCATTTTTGTACTAACCTGGATTATCGGCAAGGAACCTTATAGCAACCCATCAGAAGGCACACCGACGGTGTTTCTCTCAACAGGGTCAAAACGATTGAACTTGGCATGATCTTTCTTCGGATTAAAATTTCCAAACCTTGTCCAACAACGAAGAAATTGAATCCACGCTAATGAAGAGGGTGACTTTCAGCTCCAAGAATACATGTATCCTGAAGAATTACCTCCACACTTGTATTAAAAGGAAGAACAAAAAACTTAGTCCCTTTGCTGACCATTGTGTTATTTGGTGGGTTACCCGTATTGTTAAACGGTATTATTGAACTAACTGGAAAATCAGGAGAATAGACGCCCTTTGATTGACCTGAAAAATGTGCCTAAAGTAAAGCTTTGGTTGGCATTGTAAATGATACATTGTTAGCCGAGGCTGAAAACATGGTTCCTTTTGGTCCTTGGCAAGTTTTGTTATGTGGGCAAGGGTTTGTTCCAAGCCCTACTGTGAAGAAAAATTGCCTGTCAACTTTTCCAGGAACATTGGCAGGGAATTCTGAATTTGCCAGGCTACGAAGTTTCCTTGTAAACCTTGTGGCAAATTTAGTGTCATTAAGAGCAGGCAATGATGGTTTGAAAAGTGGAAGGTTTTTGACAGATTCTGAAAAGTGAAATGAACTTGGTTTTGGTCCATACTGTAAAATTCCTGACACAGTTGAATTATCAAAAGTGCCCTGTCCTGTAACATAAGGTCTGGCAGACATGAAAAATGTGGCATTTGGGAAATTGGGTTTGGTTTTAAGAAGTACATTGGAAGTTTGTCCAGGAGAAATTAACAGAATCTCAGTTTCGAAAGGTTTAACATAAACAGCATCAACTTCCACAACTATTAGCGAGTAATTTGCTACACTGAAGAAAAGCTCGTCGTTTAGTGCTGCATTGATCAGGAGAAGCATGTACGTTTTTCCAGGCTTCACCTTCAATCTGAATGTATCTGTAAAAGAAAAGCATTAAAAATAATCGTTAAATACAAAATAAAGTCCTTCACTTTTATAAATATACAAGGTTAAGATATACCCTTGTGGGAGCAGTTATAGGAAGGCCATTTATGGTATAGGCATCAGAGATATTTGGACCACCACCAGTTTTTAAGGCCTGATTAATGATTGCTTCAGTATCAGAATTAAACCATTCTCCTAGAAATGAAAGAAAGAAGATGGGTTTCAATTGTCAAAGCTAATAAAGATGGGAGTAAGCAACAATTACAAAACTAATCAAGATTAGCAACTGTGTTACCAAAGATGATGGGGACTTCCTTGTAAGGCTTGGGAAGAGTGTAAGGAGGACCAAGTTTGGGAAGAATAATGATAGGACCATAAAGAGTTGACCAGTTTGGAGAAGAGAAGGGGAACCCATCTCTTGAACTTGTGCCTTTGTTCTACCCTTTTAAACTAAGAGCACACAAAGGGATCCATCTAGCACTGGCAATACATAGAGGTAATAAGGGAATGAGATTATATTTGATTTGATAATGATTATGATTAACATCAAATTGTGGTTGTGATCAGAAGGGAATTTGAATCAGTTCAATGGATTTGGAGTTTTAGAGTACAATATTTGAATTGCACCTAACTACACAAGAGTGTCTCCAAAGAGAGACATTTCATTTGACTTACTTTCTTGCAAGTCAAACAACTTCCATAACAACAATGATAATGTTTTTTTTTTAAATGTAAAGATGATGATGTTAGAGAGTAGTATGACAGGGGAGATTGGTTGCATGCATTTTGGAGTTTATGGTAAAACATAGACTTCCATGTTTAGCAACAACCCATGCAGTTTATACCACCAACTTATGGTTTCACACAATTAGGTATATATTGCTTCCTACCTCAATCTCATTAATAAGAATTAATATTCCATAATTAGTTATAATAAAAAAATTTCAAATTTGATAATATTGAATAAATTATCGTATTATTATGACTATTTTATGTATAAATCAATTTTATGATTATTGAACATATAATTAATAATTTTATGATTAAGAACTTACTTTAATCAGATAGTACATAAGAAATAAATTTAGCAATGATACAGTAATCATTCCTCATTTTCATTCTCGTTTTATTCAAAAATTTTCTATTCTATTTTCATCAACTAAACGAAGAAAAAATTGATCTCGTCACCATAAAATTAACAATAATATATATATATATATATATATATATATATATATATATATATATATATATAATTCAATAATATCAATTAAGAAGTAATATCAAAGTTAGATGAATGACATTGAGGTTGAGATTGTGATGGGTGGTATGGATGAGCAAAAGTGAACCTCCATTGAAGCAATTCTCTGTCAAAGCAAAACATATAATACTATGCATCTATACATATTCAATACTTCTCTACAAAGATATATATATATATATATATATATATATATATACTTATGTTAATTTTTAAATTTTTTAAAAATATTTATTGATAGTTAATAAATTTTTTTTAGATATATCCATTAATTATTTATTCTTTGAGAAACCATTTTACTCACAAACCATTTTTTTTAAAAAAAAAAGCTGAAAACTTTTATTTTTATTCATCGAGAAATTTTATAATTCAAATTGTATGATTTTTTTTAGTTATAGGTTAAGTTTGATATTGTTGTTCGAATTTTAAAATTTTTTAAAATTAATTATTTGATTTTTTAAAATTTTTTAGAACATCTTTCTGAAATTTAATTTCTGAAACACTTTATATTTATTTTTAAAAATAATTTTAATTAAAAAATAAAAAAAGTATGGCTGAAAAAAATGCAAATGGAAACGGACTCGAAATGTTGATGGGATTTTGAAAATGGGTCCACAGCAGCAATTTTCAACCAATTTCAAGCATCACTGTTGAGTATTAATTGCCCATTTCCACAGTTTATGGGCCCAAAAAAATATTTAATAGGTTTTCTTAAAGAGATAAATATCATATTATAATTTTTAAATTTAAAAAATTTTAAATTCATTAAATATATTTTAATGTTAATTACATAAAAATTAAAAATATTAATATTATCCTTAATATAATTTATTAAACTTAAATTTCAAATTCTAACTATCATACTTATTATCATTATCATCACCATCAATTACCCACGTATCGATAGCAACACCTACCAACCAACCATCTTAAATCATTAGTATATGTATTTTACAATTTTATTTATAAAATATATCATTCATTTTTTTCAGATTTTAACATTATACAATTTACCTTTATATATTATATAGTATTTATTGTAGATAAATATCATGTTATATATTATATAATATATATGTTAGATAATTTATCTATCAATATATATCATATATATCATACAATATATATTAATAGATAAATCATTTACCATGTACAACATAAATATTATATGATATATACGTTTAATCTGTCATGTATAACATATGATATATATTAATAAATTAATTAATTTATCATATATATCATATTGTATATATTAGTAAATACATTTATATGTTATAAATATCATATGGCATGTACCAATAAATATAAATATATATATATATATTATGTTGTATATATAGTAATAAACACATTTATCTACTACAAATATCATGTGATATATAATAGTAAATATATTTATTTATCATATATATTATATTATATAAAAAAATAAATATACATATTTTTCATAATTGTACATCATGAAAGTAGTGAGACAACAATATGACAATAATAAAAAAAATAAATCGAGACATAGTTAAGATTTTTTATGATGGTGGATAAGATTTTTTATGATATAAGAATAAATATTTAAAAGAGGATGTAAAGATATATATAAAAGTAAATATAACAAAAATTAAAATTAAAAGTTAAAATAACATTTACTTAACATTTACCTAATTAATCATTTCTTAAATTTGTCAAACAATAATCAAATTTATGAAAATACCATACTTTAAAAAAAATTATAAAAATAATGAATTTTTAAAAATATTTATAAAAATAATATTTTAAAGTTTAATATGAATTTATTTTAAATTTATAAGAAGGTTTATTTCATATTTATTTTAAATTTATTTTAAATTTATCATAATAAATTATTATTTTTTACACCAAAATTTTAAAAAATCATAAAAAATTATCATAAAATAAATAAAATATATCATTTTTATAATTATCACAATATTTAAACTAAATCATAAGTTAATAAGAACAATAAAGGATATTATAATAAACTTCAATTTTGAATAATTATTTTAGTAAATATTATATTCATCCTTCATTAAATTAATGTTTTTAATTTATAATTACCATTTTTGTTTTATTTAATTTTATTATTAGTATCAACTTTGATAATCATAAATCAATCATTAATTATTGAGATTTGGTAATTACTTGTAAATTTCAACATCTAATGATTAGTCAATAATGATAAAGATAGAGATAATGATAGTGATTAGGGTAATTTTTAAAAATAAAAAAATTGACTGAAAATGTTATTTTGCTAAATACAAAAATTTATTAGTATTTCATTGAATAAAAACCTTTAAACTTACTATTTAGTTTATTGGTTCAGAGAATAATTATATATGTCATTTAATCTATTTTAATTACAAATTTTTAATATTGATTAAATTTTTATACTTATGATTGATTTAATTTAAAATAATTTTATAAAATATATACATATTTAATGAAATATTTTATTGAATTTATAAAATTAAATATATATTTTATGAAATATTATATGTTTTAAATTTTATTTATATAAATTCTAAAATAACATTTAAAAGATAATATTTTAAAATATTTAATTTTAAATATTTTTCGAGGAAAAGTAAAGTCTCATTTTGAATTGAATGACTATTATCAAATAATATACACAATAATAAGCGAGAAGTAATTAATTATATTTCAAATAAAAAAATTTATATTCTAATTTAAATGGTCATGATTTTTATTTATTTAATTAATTATTATAAAGAAATTGCATTTTATAAAATATATATTTCCCACGTAATCTCTTACGTGAAACTCTCCTCCTCATACTAACAAGGCTATTATTATTAATTTGTTATTTTTCCTTATTTAATATCATAATATAGTATTTATAGATATTATTAGTGTAGTTAAATCATATATTTTTAAAGAAATAATTGGAATATATGAATGTATTATTTTTAAAGAAATCATTAGAATACTAAACATGTCATTAGGTATAGTTAAAATATAAATAAAAAAGGTAAAGATTGTGCAGATTTTATAAATTATATAACTAATTTTTAGATTAAAATAATTTCATGGATATATCTATATTTTAAAGATCTGGATATGTAAAATGAAATTAATATTTAATAGTTTGATTATAGATCATAATTACCTATTTAATTTATCATTAATTATAATTTATTTTATTTAATATAGAATAATAATTATTTGTATTTATTTATTTATTTATTTATTTTTATATTTATTATTTCATCATATTTTGAATTCATAATAATATCAATATAAACTATTAATAAATATTTTCAAGTAGTTATTAACTAAAAAATTACACTCATTTATTTTAATATTATGCATAGTTGAGATATATTATAAAAAAAGATTTTAATTCAATTAGAGTGTAATATGTATTTAATATGTATGATATGAATGTATATAGAATTGATAATTTATCTTGTGATATTAAATTAATATAATATAATATAATATAAATGTAACAAAATTTAGCATATAATTTGAAATAAAAATTCATACGTGTATTTAGATATTTTAGATAATGAAAAATAGATAATTGATGAATGTTTTTATTTAAAAAACTAAGATGGACAAATTAAATGGAGATAATTGAGATATATTTGTTAGAAAATCATTGAATTTGATAAACATGGGATTGTGAGGACTTTTTTGAACATGATACAAGTAAGAAGTATCTAATAACAAAAATTAATAAATTAAAGGGCTTGCGATGCTATGTTTTTCCATCTTTATGTGGTAAAAATAAGACGACGTCGGATAGCACCCACGGTTTTCCAGCATTGACCAGACTCAGTGAGCGAGATGAGTGAAGCACCGAGTCAGATCGTCTCTCTTTCTTTCTCTCTGTCTCTCTCACCAAAACAAACCCTTTTCCACTCTCTTTACTTCTCTTTCTCTTTGCTGCGCATTTTCTCCTTTCTCTATTTATTTTTCTATTCCAATTTTGCCCTTTTAGTATTTTCTCGTATTTCCTTTCTTCTCCAAAAAATTCCATCAAACGGTCCACACTCTTCCACGTCACCATCGTCTTCTTCACCACCCTCCTCCTCCTGTCATCATCTGACTTCTCCTATCTTTATATCTCTTTCTTTATTTATATACATAATTTTCTTTAGGGTTTTCTTTATTACCCTAATTTGCAATTTTATGTCTGGACTTTCTGCTTTCGCCGCTCTTCGATTTCCTCGCCAAAGTTTAATTCATCGTTAAGGAAAGGTAAGAGATTTGAATTGGGTATTCTTGTTGTGTCAAAATTGAATCTTTCTTTACCTGGGTTCTTTTAATTATTATGTTTGCCTGCTTTCCTAGTCGTAAAGTTCAAGTCTTTTTGATATTTGGTGTTCTTTTTTTTTTCCGCTTCAGGTTTTTTAATTGGGAATTTGTTGCCTGGTGAATTCAGATTGATTGGTATTGCTTTATTATCTTGTCATTATGGCCATTGAAAAGAGTAGTTTTAAGGGTTCCAGGTTTGATCCAGAGTTTTCTCCCAATAGTAAGGAGAGTATATCTAGTGATGATGATGAGGAGGAGGTTCAGCATCGTGTCCAATCTGTTGATGTTGATGTTGGTGTTGATGATGATGAAGATGATGATGATGAATTTGATGATGCTGATTCTGGGGCGGGATCGGATGATTTTGATTTGTTAGAACTAGGAGAAACTGGAGCTGAGTTTTGTCAGATTGGAAATTTAACTTGTAGTGTTCCTTTTGAATTATATGATATTTCTGGTTTGGAGGATATATTGTCTGTTGATGTTTGGAATGATGTTTTAACTGAAGATGAGAGATTTAGTCTTACCAAGTTTTTGCCTGATTTGGATCAGTTCACCTTTATGAAAACCCTGCAAGAGCTTTTTCAGGGGCAGAATTTCCATTTTGGCAGCCCCATTAAGAAATTGTTTGTAATGTTGAAAGGTGGATTATGTGAGCCAAGGGTTGCTCTTTATAGAGAGGGTTTGAATTTCTTCCAGAAGAGGCAGCATTACCATCTGTTGAGGAAGTATCAGACTAATATGGTCGCAAATCTATGTCAGACAAGGGATGCTTGGTTTAACTGTAGGGGTTATAGTATTGAAGAGAAGCTTAGAGTTTTAAATATTATGAAGAGTGAAAAAAGTTTGATGAATGAGAAGATGGAGAAGGTTTTCCAGAGTGACTCTTCAGACAAAGAGGAATTGGGTGACAGGCCATGGAGCAAACGGCTTAAGGATAGGAAAAGTGTGTTCAAGCTGGGCCGTAATTCTTCTCACGGTGTTGGTGGGAAATTGGAAGTTTCCTCTCGAGTGCCTTCGACAGGTTTGGAAATGCTGAAGTATGGGAAGCAAAATCCAAAGGGTATACTGAAGTTGGCCGAGTCAAAAGCTTTGCCACCAAGGGAGATGGGTGGTCGGTTACCTTCTGTTTATCAAGGTTTGGATGCAAATTATTCTATGTCATATGGTTTACCGGTGCCAATTTCCCGTCAGAAGGCCATGGGATATGACCCGAGTGCAGCACTCAGACTCAGAGATCAGTTCAGAACTGATGAGGACGATGATGATAAAGCTGAAGATGCTTTATATGGTATGGGATCAAGCATTCAGCGAGGCCGAAATACGCATAGTGGCCTGATGGAAAAATTTGGTGTCTTAAAATCAGGAAAGAGGCATGATCGCATGAGAAGTGAGGAACTAGGCACTGAAGGTTTTATGGGGTTTCCTTTCTCTTCAAAGAATGATGTCTATGGGAAGAACAGGAATGTGAATCAGTTGTCAGATTTGAACCGGAGCATGGCTACTTCAGCTAATATTCGAACTTCTCGTGAATTTGGCAGGAAGGCCAAATATTCTGAAAATCTTCATCAGTTTACTGTTGGGGATAAGATGAAGTCGGTGAAAGGCCGTACAACACTGGGTAATCAAGTTGACTTGTCAGATCACCCTGAACAAATTTGGCATGGAAAGAATCAAGGACTTGCTTTCCCTGTGGATTCCTCTCTATTATCTGATGGCTGGAATATGAGAACCAAGAAATGGAAGACAGGGAGAGAATCCCCTGATGTTAATTTTAAGACTTATGGATCCTCCTCTCCTCATGTGAATGACAGAATTATGCTTTCTGAATTGAGAACAAAACCTTCACGGGAGAAGATCAGGGCAAATTTGGTACAGAATGGACGACCAGATAAAGGAGCGAAGACATCAGCAATGTTACGCAGCAAAACTGAAGATACGGAGTCTGATTCATCTGAGCAATTTGATGACGAAGATCAGGAGTTCATTCCTAGGATGAGAAGTAAGGTGTCTTATCCTAGTGGTATGATGGAGGGATCTCGTTCCTCGTCATTGAAATCTGGCCGTGATGGTAAAAAGGGAAAAATTTCCAGGAAAGGTGTGCAAGAAAATGTAGTGGCTTTTGATGGAATGACGGATTCCTCCAAAAGGGCGATCATCTTTAATGAGGTTGGGGACATACCAGAATACTTGTCGAAAGCAAAACAGAAGGGGAAGAAGCATGACAAAAGTCTAATGCATGTTTCTGGCACCAGGGTTTTGGAAACCACTTCTCCGTTAGTTTTGGGTAAAGGTAAAGACGGTGGTGACAGGAAAAGAAGTCGAAAATCAGGCAAGAATTCACTGTTCAGGGAATGCGGTGAAAGTTTGTATATGTCTTCATCAAAGGCCTACTCTTCTGACCAAAGGCCTATTGGTGAGGAGGATAATTCGCTTGAAGCACACCTTTTGGCAGATGAAAATGCACCAAGTAACTTTGGGAAGATAGGACAAGATGGTGAAATATATATGCGTGATCAACGTGACAGATTTGATACTGCATGTGTTGGGTCAAATTCAATGACAAAAAAACGGAAAGCAAAGGAGGAATTAACTGATGCTGATAGAAGAGATGAAGATGGTAATCTTCAGCAGCAATTTGACGGTACCTTTTCATTGAGGAAAAAGGGGAAGAGGATAGTGGAACCTGACGCTGGCACTTCAGACATGGAAACTTCTGAGCCACCTGGTGTCACGGAAATGGGAACGGTGGACATGGATCTGGAAAGTAAACCACAGAAAAAACCATATACTCCAATTACACCTACTGTTCATACGGGCTTTTCATTTTCCATTATACATCTTCTTTCAGCTGTTCGCCTGGCAATCATTAGTCCTCTTACAGAAGATTCTTTAGATGTAGGCAAATCTAGTGAGGAGCAGAATAATAAACAAGAAGGTGAAGCAAGCTCGATTCTTTCTCAAGAGGCTGGTGCTAATAACTCAGAGCATCCAGTGCAGGCCAATGTGCCATCTGTTACTTTACAAGAGATTGTCAACCGTGTGAGATCAAACCCTGGGGATCCTTGTATTCTCGAGACACAAGAGCCACTTCAGGATCTGGTTAGAGGAGTTCTGAAGATATTTTCATCGAAAACGGCACCTTTAGGAGCCAAGGGTTGGAAGGCGCTGGTGGTGTATGAAAAATCTACGAAGAGTTGGTCTTGGGTGGGTCCAGTTTCTCATTCTTCCACAGATCATGAGACTATGGAGGAGGTAACGTCTCCCGAGTATTGGGGGCTTCCTCATAAAATGCTTGTCAAGCTGGTTGATTCATTTGCTAATTGGCTGAAAAATGGGCAAGAGACTCTTCAACAAATTGGAAGTCTTCCACCGCCTCCATTGTCACTGATGCAATGCAACCTGGATGAGAAAGAAAGATTCAGGGACTTGAGAGCTCAAAAGAGTCTCAACACTATCGGCCCTAGTTCTGAAGAAGTGCGGGATTATTTCCGTAAGGAAGAAGTTTTAAGGTATTCCATTCCTGACAGGGCCTTCTCGTACACGGCTGCGGATGGCAAGAAGTCTATTGTTGCTCCCTTGAGAAGGTGTGGTGGTAAGCCTACTTCAAAAGCCCGAGATCATTTCATGTTGAAGCGTGATCGGCCGCCTCATGTTACAATACTTTGCCTTGTCAGAGATGCAGCTTCCAGATTACCTGGAAGCATCGGCACCAGAGCAGATGTTTGTACCTTGATAAGAGATTCCCAGTATATTGTCGAAGACGTGTCTGATGCTCAAGTGAATCAAGTTGTTAGTGGAGCCTTGGATCGGTTGCATTATGAACGCGATCCATGCGTACAATTTGATGGGGAAAGGAAGTTGTGGGTGTACTTGCATAGAGAGAGAGAAGAAGAGGATTTCGAAGATGATGGTACTTCATCTACGAAGAAATGGAAGAGACCGAAAAAGGACCCGACCGACCAACAGGATCAAGGAGCTGTAACCGTGGCTTTCCATGCGAATGATCAGCCTGGAATTGTAAATGATCAGGTTGGATATGAATTGGGGTCTGATCTCAATGCAGAGCCACCAGTCACCGATGGTGATAAAAGAACAGAACCTGTATGTAATGATGTGAAACAAAGCATGGAAGACAATGCTGAGACGGATCAGTTATCAGAACACGGAAACATGAATCAAGGTCATCCGATGGTGTGGGATGCCCTTGGTTTAAATCCAATAAGAGAGAATAGGTTGTTATGTCAAGAAAATTCCACTAATGAAGATTTTGATGATGAGACATTTGTCAGAGAAAGAAACCAGTTGGAGTATTAAGTGCAAGCTTGTTATGAAGGGCTTATTTCAGGTAGTTTATGGTAACATCGTTTCATGGAAAATGTACTTCTGCCTGGAATTATCAGTTTAAATAATTGCCTTATGAAATCAACTGCTAAACCTGTCAGATGTCGGGTTTTTATTCTATCATCATCACGTCTTGAGATGTAAAACCGTCACTGTCGTTTCATTACAGTACTTTTGATTGGCTGGACTTGTGGGGTTTCTCTGACAGAAACTTTTGTCTGTTTTGCAGGCTTGAGGTGGGTCCGGCGATGTTAGAAATTGGCATACGGAACTTACAAAAAATGGTTAAATGTAAATTGATTCTAGTGCAAAATGTAGAATAGCAAGAGTTGGTTTGTCGAGGCTCCGGAAATGTGTTCGTTACAGGTTGCTACCTTAATGGTTCTGTACAACATAACATTTTTTTGTCCCTCTTTTTTTTTTCTTAAGATCATCAATTTAAAGTATACTTCATTACCCTTGAAATGAGGCAAACGGCATTTGTGTATTAGCTTGGAAAGAGCCCCCCCACTTCTCCCTCCTTTAACAGCAATTATTTTTCTCCCCCTTTGTCCAAATTCTGTGGTATTGGCAACATATTTACAAGCAGGATGTTTGTGTAATCTTATTTTTTACCACCTGCTGACAATGGCTGCTAGATGGAAGCGGGATGAAAGGGGCAGGGTGCTGTCACGTGTAAATTTAGGAGTCATATTATTCTTTTGAATGGGCAAGTCTGCTGGTCTGCATCATTCTGCTTCAGATATTGTATTACCATTTGTTGATGAACAAATTGTTTATCTGTTAGGAAAATTATAAATAAATAGTAATTTAACTTTATATTTAAATTTATGTCATTAAAAATTATATAATTACTAATTTATCTTTTTATATTTTAAAATTTATTTATTTATTTCTCTTCACATCCTTCTTCCTCTTCTTTCATTCTTTTTTAGCTTCTTTTGTTCTTTTTCTTTTTTTCTTTCATTCATTCATCTGCCTCTTTCAAGGTGTTGGCTAATGCTCTTCTTCTTCTTCTTATTCTTTAAGGTGTCGCTAATGTTATTATTATGTATATGTTGATTTTATTGTTTCATAATAAACATACAAATAAATATATACACATATTTATTTACTAGTATATAAAAAATAACATTGCTCTTATATGAAAAATAACATTACTAGTATATGTTATTCTTTGGTACAAAACTATCATCATTTCAGTTCTTTTTATTTAATTATTTAACCATACCAACAAATTTCTCAACTGAAAATTGATGTAAGAAAAAAAGGAGGTAAAATATATACGAGTATATATGAAGATACCAATAACAGAGTCATTATTTTAAACTTCGATTGTCATGTGAAAAAGCATTTAAGAATTGAATTCTTTTATTTATCTAATTTTGATATTTAATTTGTATGTATATTTATATATATATGTTGATCTCCATGGCACTATAAACAAACATGAGATGATAGAAGAATAAGCATAGAAAAATTGAAAGAATTATTTTTTAAAAAAAATCTGATGAATAGATATATGATTGTGCAACCATAATGAATAAGTGAATCTGAAGCTGCCGTGGTTTTCATACTTTTAGTTAATAGCAGTGAGGGGGGTTCTGGATTCCTTGAATGATTGGGCAGCATCATAGACCGCAGCAATATGATGTTGTTTTAAATCTCCATTTGGTTGCCTTGCAGATTTTGAGTCCCATAATGATTTCAACAGTTCCTCAAATGCTGGAGTTTTCAGCTCCTCAATTGACGCAATGCTCGGTAGATTTATCCCTCTCTTTTTCGGCGTTGAACAAGTCGGTTCATCCACCTGTCCCCTCAGAGTATTTCAAAACATCAGCCAATTTTCAGATATAACTCATCTCTACGGTATTGAAAACTGCCCGTCTTTTCTTTATCATCAGAATATCAACTATTCTGAGCTATTTAGCAAATCTTGTTTAATAAATAAATTGAACTTAAAATACATAAGAGTAACTCATTTAAGCTCATTTAATATTAGAGTAACTAATTTGTATTTATTAACTCAATCATAACCAAGTCTGAATTACCAAAAATGACTCTGCTCATTTATCCCTTTTTTGTAGCACAAACTTTACATACTGCAACGGGGTCAAGACACCATCCAGATGAGACCACTTTTAACCAGGTAAAGCCAGTTATATTCAAGTAATGGAACCAAGTTCATACTTACCACGTATTCATCCTGAACGCATTTTCCAGCGTTGTCTGGAATGTCTATTATCTTATGGTAGTGACCGGCCTTCAATTCTCTCAAACCTTCACTACAAGGAGTGATTATTGAGTTGAGATTTGTACAAGCGTCACGGTCAAGTTGTAACGAATCTGCAAATATTTCGTTCCGAGTATTCAGAATAAACAAACAGAGAGAAATAGATCGTAAGACATTATAATTTATACGCATGAAACTAGATACTTACGGTCCATGTATGAAAGCAAATTATTGTTTGCAGCATTGACGTCTTCAATTGCAGATGATATAGCAGACGAGAACTGTCTGCAAAGAGCTTGATTGGTTTCCGTTCCTCCACTAAATGAAGTAAGAAACTTCGTTAATGATCTTCAAAAATGAGAAGCCAAAATGATGATTATAGGAAGAGGCATACATGACAATGGAATTAACAGAAGCGTTGTTGCCTTCTTCCAGATTGAGTACGGATTCTTGAGCAGTCCTCCATTGTTGCGCTCCCATTCTTGCCTTGTTCAAACTGGATGGATTTGTTTGGAATTAGTTCAGATGAGAAACTAGACAAGTATCCAATAATATATCGCGACCAGAAAACTGTGCTAGGGGTGAGCAAGATGAAATTTTTTGGGTTCCAAAACCAAAAAATTCATGGTTTTTGTTTGGTTCTGGGCTAATTTTGTCGGTTTTCAAACTGAAGTTTCTTATTTTTTAAAAACCAAATGGTACCAAATATTGGTCAATTTCAAAATTTTAAACTGTACCGAAATAGTTGGTTTCGGTCAATTTTTCTGTCAAGTCAGTTTTGCTCACTCCTAAGCAGCGCTAACTAGTAGCCCATACCAGTTATGCAGAACATCCTCCAGGTCTTTCTTTCCACTCTCCACTGCACTAGTGTCCTCAACATAGCTGTTTTCTGTTGTTTTCATGTAGCTTGTCCATTCATCCTTAATAGCAGATGATGAACTCTGCATGGTTGACATTTTTTGCTGAAATTTACTGGTTCTGGTGTTAGAACTCTCACGTAGATCATGCACCGCCATTTCAACCTAATAGAATAGGCATAAAATCAGAACTCAAATCTTGCTTGCATGATATCAAGGTTTTCCAAAATATGCGCAACATTACTAAGCAACTAATACCAGTTTTTTCTTTCTCGCATTTGAACTTGCAAGCAGCTCTGCCATTTTTGCCAACAATTGTCTTTCCTCGTCTGCAGCACAGTCCTACAGTAAAAAGAATATCCAATGGTTAAAACACAGTTCTACAGTAAAAAGAATATCCAATGATTAAAACACAGTTCTACAGTAAAAAGAAAATCCAATGGCTAAAACAAGCAAAAGCGGTCTAAGATTATGGTTTCTCAAACTTGAAAATACTGTAATAACTACCTCAAACTTCTTTTCTAGATCAGATAGTTTCTGATCATTGACTATTTGGGCATCTTCCACAATTTGTGTCAGGGTGGACGCATGCTTGTCTACTGTCTCGAAGAAGGTTGCTATTATTTTAGAGACTGACCTTGCACTTTCTACTGCTCTTGTATGAGCCTGTATCCAGTACCCAAAGAAATAAGTTATCTTGGAAGTGACAGAATCCAAACATCAGTTATAGAATGCTATGGAAAACTTGACATCGAATTACAAACCTCACGCTGCTGTTTTGCATACGCAATTAACTTCTCCTCTTGGACATTAAGACTACTTTGGAGATCATTTAGTAGTGCATCAGCTTCCAAAGCAATTCCTTGTAAAAGCTGAATGAAGTATAACTCATGTCAAAGAGCAAATACAGCGATGGAGAAAAAGGAAGTTAATGAGAATTAACCATTTAGAACTTACACTCTCAAGAGCTTGTGAATGCTTAGAAACTTCAGAATTCAGACTACCTAAAGTTGACAGAGAATTTATTTCAATCTCTTTAGCCATTTCATCCAAGGTTTGGATGCGAGATCCATATATGTTTTTCAGCTTTCCTACCTTTCCTCTAAGTTCTTCAGTAGCCTTTGTGCATTCCAAAGTTAACCTTTCTAAGATTAGATCGATTATCACTATGAAGATAAAAGGCAACGTCTTATGTAAAAGCATACCCCAGACTTTGTTGATACAAAGGACTGCATGTCTTCTTCCATGTCTTTAAGCTTTTGCTCCTGTTGAGTAACAGAAGTTGCCAGGGTTTTGTGCAGGATCTCTAGCTGCTTGGTTAGTTGTGACTGGAATTTCTGGACAAGTACTCTGTTTCCATCTTCAATTTTGTCTTTTCTGTCTGAAAACCAACCGTTATCAACTATAAATAACCAGCAACTTCACAAAAGATGATATCCAAAAAAACTCAAGTTTCAAAATTAACACAGACCAATTTTGGCAAATAAACTGGAAATATCTGATGCAGCATTTTCTAGTTCTTCTCGGAGGTCAAAAGCATGTTCAACAAGAGCTTTCTCTGAAATACTAACACAAATTGAAAGCTAGTCAATAGACACACATCTGAAGTTCTGAACCAGGTAATAGTTTTCAAAAAATGAGAACAGAAGCTGTAATCTGGAAACTCCATTTTCCAACAGTTGCATCTAGAATACCTATTCCACATTCTTCTAACCAGGCCCATTACACAAACGTCAGGTGAAAGCATAAGCAGAATGTAGCATGCAAACAAATAAAAGAAAAGCAATCTTCAGTGGAAGAGAAGCGGACCTGATTTGAGAAGATTAGATATCAAAAATTCCTTCTCTTTTATTGTAGCATTTGCCTGTCTGTGCTTTTCCTCAAGATCAAACAACGAATTTTCAGTTTCCTCAAGCTTTCTCTGGATTAAGAAAGAAGAAAGCAACTTCAGATTCCACCCAAGAGCAAGCAAGAACGCCTCTGTTTTGCTGAACATTGAAATAAAATTAAATTACCTCAGTTTTTCCAAGTTTCCCGCTCAATTCTGCGGTCAACAGTAGCTTGGAATTGTAGAGTTCCTGAAGCTCCATCAGTTGCTGATCACAAAGTCATAAAAATGTGATTACTCTGGGTCTCGCACAGACAGCTTGGAAGAATGGTAAAGAAATGTGTCCTTAACGGAGCTGACCTTGTCCTTGGACTCTGAATCAAGTTCCATGCGCCCTATTTTTTCAGCCATTGCCTGGAACCAGAACAAAGGAGTTGATTATACTTCCATTTCATTTTAGAACTCTGTCAAAATAGGGTTACATCATGCAATTACATTGTATGAAGCCGACCTTTTTTTCTGCCTCATCTTGGAGATAGCGATCTCGTGGTATATAGATGCCATTTTTCTCTCTTGCAGCATATACCTCTAATAAGAAAACGTCAAATATCAACACAACATGCAAGTTATTTTCACGATTAAATTGCCTACAAATAACTGAGCTTCATTCTTTTTATATTTTTAAAGGAAGCATTCGACTACCTAGGTTCAGCCTGTCGATTTCAGAGTACAAATCCTTGATCATTGCAGATTTCATCATCTTTTGATTAATCTGAAATAACAAGTGAAAATAGGGAAAAAAATAAATCCATAAGCAAGTAAAGCTTGGACACACCGATAAGCAAGCAACGCAGGTATAACAGCCTGACCTCTGGCTTGTTCTTTATATTCTTAGCACGATGTGCATAATCTAGAGTGCTAAGGGTTTCATCCAGGCAATGAATAGAAGGTGACATGGTTGCAATGATGCATGTCTTTGTTTTTCCTCCCAATGAATCCCTCAATAGCCTTGTTAATTTGCTCTCCCTGCAAATACAGGTCCAACATATTTCCACATTGCAGCACTCATAGGGACTCTAAACACCAGGAAAAAGTGCAAAAAGATAAATCATAAATTTTACATACATACCTATACGGAATATGACTAGAATGTTCAACAAGGGCATTTATCACACGACCAAGCGTAAGCAAGCTCTTATTAATCTCTCCTGCTTCCCGTGCTCTGCCCTGGAAGATTGAATTTCAAGAGGATCAAAACCCATGGTGTAAAAGTTTCTCACATTTTGCTGCTAAGCCATGGTTTAAGTAAGCAGGATATCATAACCAACATGTGTATGAACTTCTTTGCACATTCCTTTTCGTAGTTTAATCAGGCATAATACGAAACCAACGTTTTACAGAAATTACACAAGTTAGAAATTGAGTTTGACAAATGCACGTAACTCAAGGTATGCGCATGCCCCCTCCTGAGGAAAAGATTAAATTGATATAACATTTGGTAGACAGACCTCTCTTGCACCAGAACACGAAATATTCTCTGATCCAGCAAGGTCAACCAGATTTAGCTTTCCACACTTGATCATCTCTTCTCCCTCAGGAGTACACTCTTTAATGTGAATAGTAATAGAAAATATGGAATGAGATCGACTACTTTGTTTATTGAGAAAAGTCTCTGCTGTACGTCTTTTGGCAGAACCCTTCTCCAAGACTTTATAAATTTCATTTGCAGTACATACAATCTCTTCTTCCAAACCTCTAACAAAAAACACCCCCTTTTCCATCTTCCATAAGAGCCATCGGTTTCTTGGTTTTGTCATCTACAAATTTTGGAGTTTCTTCCAAAGCCAAGAGATCTGTTATTTCCTCATTGTACAGCTCTAAGAATGTAACTTTCATGTTATACTCAGCACTCTGAGCTTCTAGTATGTCAAAAATTTGTTTAACTGCTCTTGGGATGACACCAGCATCATTTGGAAATTCTCCATTCTACCAAAGAGAAAAAGAAACAATTTCAGAAAAAAAATTTTTAAAAACAACAATGTGCATGTACTCTACATGTATATCAATATCAAACCTTTTTCCTGGCTGCTCCTTCCATTGTATAGGTCTTTCCTGTCCCCGTCTGACCATAGGCAAAGATGGTGCAATTATAGCCCTCTAAAACTTCATGTACAATTGGAGACACCGCCACGTCATACAGTTCCTTTTACTGTGAATTTGGACCAAAAACCTACAAAGAAATTGTATGATGAAATCAGAACCCTTTCAGAGTACAGTACATGTGAATAATCTAATAAAGAAGACTGCAAATGGAAAATTCTATTGTCCTTTCCCCATCTTTCCGAAGGAACAAGAGCAGAGAACAGATCACATTTCCTATTTATTCAAAACAAATAATAAGTTTAAGGCCTACTTTGTCAAACAGAAAGGTTCTGTCAATCTGCTTGTTTGCGATATTTTGAGTAGCCGAAACTTCCCTCCTACCCTCATTACAAGAAATCACTACTGGAGTATGCACTCTCAACTCATCATCACTCAATGGCCTGCAAAACACAGAATAGACACCAATGACTCGCTGATATTTATCAATTGAACCTCTAACAATAATTTGTCAACGCAGAAAAGTAAAATCATCAATTTAAATCCATTTTAAAGTAGCAAGAATAAACTGAATTGATCGTCATATAAATAACTGTAAACTAACCTGCAACGTACAATGACTTGAACATTGACAACTTTTTCTTTATCATGTTTACTGTTGGAAGAATTAAAATCCCCAGATCGGAAATCTCTTGCTGCTTTATCACTAGAACGAGGAGTATGTGATGGTGAAACTGAAACTAATCCACCTCTTCTATGTGAAGATGAATCCATCTTTTCTTTATATCTGCTAATCTATCTCTTCGAATTCGCTAATTCCAATTCCTGAGATTCATTCCATTAAAAAGACAACAAAAAAAAAAGGTTAACAAACTTAGTCAACTAAATTAAACAATGAAAAATCCCCAATTTAAACTTACAAGAAAAATTTTAAAAATTGTTTCATTTTCACTAATAAATTAAAATTCATCATCACTAATTCTTCATTTGACCCGGCAATTACTACATAATCACAACTCAACAAAAAGCGCATTGTTCAAAAGAATCTAAATCTCCCCTCTTTCAAGTCAAATATCAAAATTAATCAATTGAATCGTTTTCAATTGACTCAGTAGTCAACTAAAAAAAATAATCAACTCAGCTCATCACAATCCGCAAGACAAGCTCAAATGTAACAAAAAAGGAAAAAAAAGAAAATTCCAATGCATATTACTTCATATGCATATACACAAATTCATATACATTGTATAATTATGGATTAAAATAAAAGGGAAAATTGTTCCCCTTTTTTCCATATAATCAGAGATAGATTCAAGATAATTAACCTAAATTATAACAGAAATCAGAAGCGAAAACAAAGCAGAAAGATTATCCGATCTGTTAAAAAATACAGACCCAATAAAGCAAGATCGTAACTAAAATTTGAGAAAATAAAATATTGAACACATAAATTTACGTAAAAAATCCCTTAATAAATTAGGGTAAAAACCACAGACAAAGGATCGAAGAATTTATTGAAAAGAAAATAATTTGGAGTTACAAAATGAATCAAAATAAACTCTCAAATATTTTTTTCTCTTCCTCTCTATTTTTCTCTCGTGTTTTGTGCTCTGTGGGATATTTTTAGATGGGATTTATGTTTGCTGCCTCTGCCTATTTATAGGTAGAGGGTACGCGTACCTCAGCCAATTTTTGTGACTTTTCCTTTTTTTTTTATTAAAATCAACAATTGTGGCGCCCCCATTTTCTTCTTTTGCGGGCGCTCATCACAGTTGACAATCTCCCACTTGAAGATTTGATTGAAAATCAATCAGATCTTCACACCATTCTTTCGTCCTTGTCTTTCCATGCTACTTATGCTTCTGTCAAGCCACTGGAGGATTGACACCAGATAAACTTGTCAGTGTTAATTGTCTTTGTCATATAGTCTGTCAGGTTGTCTTTAGTATGAATTTTCTGCATATCCACTGTGCCCTCTTCCACTTTCTCACGAACGAAGTGATACTGGACTCGTATGTGCTTTGACTTGGAATGAAAAGCTGGATTCCTTGCAAGATGCAAGACACTCTGACTGTCACA
>CANYBF011559380.1:0-24561 GCA_948192965.1 Dalechampia spathulata | reverse complement strand
GCAATTACTAAATACTTATGAATTAAATATTCAATTTAGGCTCAATTATAATTAATAAAGAACATACTTAGTAAATGAATAATTAGTTGAAAGATGAATAAATTCAGGTGTCAACAAGCTTAATTGACTATGTACTTTCATGATAATTAGTTAATTGAAATGCATTAAACATAATTATCATTATTAATCTATCATAAGAGTCAATTTATTATGCTTAGGTAACTTAATATCATATTTATATTGAGCTTTCCCATAATTAATTCATCTTTCAATACAATCAATTATTTAAATTATGTAATTAATTAATACTAAAAATTATTTATAAACCATTAAACAGTCAATATATTAATTATACTAAAACACTTCTAAAATCAAAAATCACAATCAAAACGAGTTTCAAATAAAAGTATTTAAACCTTAAATATATCTCTAGTCACAATTCACCGATAAAATATAATCAAAATTATGTATTTAAATATTTAAAAGAAACCTACAATAATATTTTTAATCATAACCTTCCATTTTAGATATAAAAAAGCTATCATTTTACATTCAAAATTAAAGTAAAAATTATGTAGAGTATCTAAAGTGACTTAAGTTAAGCAAGTTTGCAAAGAATACCAACATTTCAAGATCAATTCAACTATAGTTAAGTAAAAATATTTAGAACGTATAAAAATGTGTCACCCAAACTTATAATAGTATGATCAAATATATTCAAACATAAAATATAATGAGATAAGATTATAATTAAGGATTATTATGCATGAAATGTAAAGATATTATCATGCTAAAATAAAAATCTTATAATTAATGGAATAAAACATATAAAATGCATATAAAATATTAAAATAATAAATACAAAATTTTATAAAATATATGAGAAATAAGATGATTGAGTAATAAATATATATTAAATATCATAAAAATAAAAATATTAAAAGCATATACTTTTACTCAAATCAATATAAAAAAAAATTATTAAATTATGAATAATCTTTATTTTGTTATTATTTATTAATTAAAATATCTGAGTGATTCTGTCTCCATAGAAATTGCAACTGTCTTCTCATATCAACGATCGACCATATTCTTTGGGAGTAAATTAAATTCTCCTCCAAATTTATCAAAATTAAGTTTTCTTCCCCCACTTTCTGGAGAAAAATAAAAGGAAAAATATAAAATCTATTTTTTTTTAATTTTTTTTTCCGGTATTGGACATTGAAATATTTTCACACATGAGCTTGGACATGCTGCCATCTTCTCAGGAACTCTCAGTCCACTCAAACCCTGCAAGCTTTCTGATGTAATTTACCACTTAAACTGGTCAAAAGATTCCCATATGTTCGACATTGTTTTATTATAAATTTATTTTTTTATTAATATATATATATATTTACTGATATTTGACGTCCGTTCCACCATGGTACTTTTATTTTGTTGTCTGGAGTCCATCCCTGTCTCTATATATCCATCCATTAATCAAAGAATTCCATGTAAACATTATTTTCTTTAATTGATTTATAAATAGATATAAAATATATTAATTAAATATATTTTTTCTTTAAAATTTAAAAGATATTGATGAAGTAATATCTTTTTAAATTTGGATAATTATAATGAATTATTTATCATATAATTATTTAAATTAAAATTAAAATTTAATTATTCATTATAAATTAAATAGTTTATATTCATTTAACATGATATTGTCGGATTTTAATTATAAATATTGGGAAAATATGAAAAAAAAAACTTATAATGAAAAATAAGTATAAATTAAAAATAAAGTACTTGTTGATGTACGACCCATCTCATTTATAGCTCTGCTGATATTTCCCTTTAAAAGAAGATCAAAAGGCACCAACATTGAGAACTCTGTCGCAGAGGAATGATAGAACCACCCATTATGGATGTCGAGAAAGTCTTCCACATGACTGGCGGTTCTGCCAAGAATAGCTACGCCAATAATTCCTCCTACCAGGTTTCCTACCTTCTTTCGTCTCCTCCTCCTCCTTATTTCTTTTCTCTTCTGATATCTTCTCCTTCTTTCTCTTGGTTTCTTTTTTTTTTTTATGTGTATATCAGAAGAAGGCAGCTGATACGGTGAAGAACTTAACCATACATGCAGTAGAACAAGTCTATCTTTCACTAGAAGAAAAGAGCCTTGGGATAGCAGATTTAGGCTGTTCTTCTGGTACTAACTCGTTATCAAACATAAAAGACATGGTTGAAGCCATTGAAGCTATAAGTAAAGAAAGAAAGACCCCATTACCAGAATTCAGAGTGTACCTTAACGATCTTCCCACTAATGATTTCAATTCAGTGTTCAAATCCTTGCCAGAATTCTACAGTGATCTGAAAAAGAAAGAAAGGAATGATGGTGAGTGGCCTTGTGTTTATATTGCAGCAAGTCCTGGTTCTTTCTATGGCAGACTTTTCCCCACCAATAGCCTGCACTTTATTTACTCTTCTTACAGTCTACACTGGCTTTCCAAGGTCAGCTTCCTCTTTCTCCATTCTCACACCTTTTCTTATATGTTTTACTGGAATCCTCTGGTTAATATCAAATAGGGTTAATAAAAATTAGTTTAATAATATTCCATAAATTAGATAATATTTAATTCGTTCTAGAGTTGTTCTACTGCATGTATGGATTTTTTGAATTATTTTTTGAATTATATGATTTTAAATTTTTTTTAAAAACCATATATATATTTTTACTTTGAACAATAATTTGAACAAAAAGTAAAAAAGTAGTTGTTTTCTCATAGCTGCATATCTGGGTGAGGGACACTTGTCAATCCAGCAAGTATTGTTGACTTAAGAAGAATACTATTTTATTATCCATGTAAAATTGAATTCAATATTGATGAAAATGCATATAAACACAATCTTATTGTATGTTTTTGGTTGATATGATTTGGGTTTGTTGGATTATGGAGATACAACAACTATACTAGATTCAATATTTGGCATGAAGATAGGCTACATAGATTCAATTGATTCATCAATAATAATAATATAGTACAGTCCCATAATCCCTTTCTTGTATTGTCAAGCCAAAAGTACTCACAGAATCACTTTCCAAAGCTTCTCATTTGCCTTTCATTCTTAGCTGATAGAACCCCATTTCTCATTTGCCATTCATTGTAAGAAGCAAAGCAACATAAAACAAATATAATTGTCAACCCTTCCACTTAATCATAATCATCAGAAAATTATTATTATTTATATTTTATAAATAACCATATAAATTTTATTATCAAATGGCGGTCCATCTAAAAATCGAAATAAGGAGGGATTAAAATTCAATTTAATTTCTATTAATTATAAATATTAATAATACTTGTTAGTCTTAATTTAAAAATTTATATAAATAAAAAAATTAAATTAACTAAAAATTAAGATTTTTTTTTTCTTTAGGAAAGTTAGGTCCCACCTAGCTCCTAGATTCTCTATGGAACAATCATTAAATTTAAAAATTTAAACTATTAAATATATTAAAAATGATTTTTACGTTTTTAATATATTTTTAAATGTAAATCTCTATAGAATTTTAAACAATACTTGAAATATTTATTTATTAGATGAGATTTTTATATATTAGTAGATATTTTTCATTTCTAATACTAAATTTATAAATTAATTACTCGAAAAATTAAGTTTTTTTATTTATCTAGATGAGATGTCAATGACACTTGATTGATCTAGAATAATAATCCATTACATTCCCATGACCTTTTCCTTGTATTATCAAACCAAAAAAAGAAAAAAGAAAAAGAAAGAAAAGAGAATGGCTTGGCAAGAAATGTGAGTTGGGTGATTCATTGCAACAAGGAATTAAAAGAAAACGTAAAGAGAATGTCAATTGTCATTCAATGTAAGAAGAAAGGGGCTAGTCAAAGAAGGTTGCGTCCTCTGCACAGCTCCTGGAAAGCTGCCCACCAACCACTCCCACAACCCATGCACTCTGTTAACTTTATTCAACCAATATATAATTAATTGTATTAGATGAACAATTAATTATAGATCTAGGATTATAACTTAGGTTACAACATAATATATTGAATAAGATTAATAAATAGATGATATGAATAATCTAAAAATATCAATACAATACAAATGCATATACTATAACAAGCAAATGCATGGTTAAGCAAGTTCAATTTATATGGACAGGTTCCGGCGGGTCTTTATGATGAGAAAGGAGAGGCAATAAATAAAGGCAACGTTTACATATCTGAATCAAGTCCTCCGGTGGTTTCCCAAGCATATTCCATTAAATTCAAAGAGGATTTCTCATTGTTCCTTGGCCTCCGATCCCAAGAACTCATCACCGGCGGTTGCATGGTCTTGATCTTGTTGGGAAGAATCGGCCCTGATCATGTTGATCGAGGAAATTCTTTCTTCTGGCAAATTCTTTCAAGATCTCTTGCTACTTTGGTTTCCCAGGTTCTCTTTTAATATCTCTCTGTCAATTCCCATATTCCCATTAGCTTGCTCATAACAATAATTCATGAGGACATGAAATTTTGTAGGGGGAAATTGAGAAGGAAAAGGTTGATACGTATGATGTACATTTCTATGCACCATCTAGAGATGAAATAGAAGCTGAAATAAGAAGAGAGGGTTCTTTTGAACTGGTTGAGTTGGAAATGTTTGAGACACCAAATGAACTTGACAAATCAAGTGGAAACTATGGGGCAGAAGTGGCCATGACAGTTAGGGCAATCCAAGAATCGATGATTTCCCACCATTTTGGAGATGGGATTCTGGACAACTTGTTCAAGATCTACGGAGACATGGTCAACGAGGAGCTCTCTAAACATGACATCAATCCTATTGCTTTTGCTCTAGTTCTTAGAAAATTATGACTCCAACTGAGTTTATGATAATGTCTTCGGAGGTTTTAATGGTTTGTTGTCGATATCTGTTCCTAACTATATTATGAATTTGTTTCATCAATGTACCTTTTTTTTTCCATGCATTTTATTTTTATTATTCATTTTATAAAATATTTATTCCATTTTATACCTGTATTTAGGAGTCACTAAAAAGTCAAACCGAACAGCACTCATTTTAATTTAATTCAATTTAATCAAAATATTCAATTTTAAAAAAATTAAAATTTTTGATTTAAAAATTAAAATAATTGAAAAAATAAAATAAAAAATTAAATTAAATCAATTAATATTCAGTTCTATTTGATTTATATATTTCAATTTAATAATCAAATTAATTAAATATTCATTTCTACCTAATTTTTAGTTGCAGAATGATTAGAGCTATTATTAAAATATAAAATAATTATAAAATTAAAGAATTTCACTTTTTTATTTTTATTTTGTAACCATATATATGATTTTGAAGCTTTATAAAAAATAATAATTTTAAAAAATAATAATATTTTAGGTTAAATCTAAATTAAATTTATATTAAATCTTGAAATGTTAGATATTTATAGATTTCTTGTTTTTTCTTAGAAAAGATGAAGAATATATTCATTTCTTTTATTCATATTTCTACATATGTTATCATGAAAAATCTTTCTATATAAATTTAATAAAATTATAATTTTATTAATAATAATATTATATATCAATATGTATCAATTATTATTTATATAATAATAATAATAATAATAATTAATATATACTAATTGCTATAAAATTAATGTCTATATTATTAAGGGTAAACAAAATTATTTTAAATTTATTTAATTCAATTTTTAATTTTTCATTCAATTTCAATCTCATAAATTAAATTTTCAAAAAATTTTAATAAAAAATCAATTAAATAAATTCATATTTATTTTTTTTATAAATAATTAATATATCCGATGGATGGAGATTGAAACTCGAGTGATTAGGAGGCTTAATTTTAAAAGTTATTTTATTTTAAGATTTTTTTTGCTTATAATAGTAAAATATATTAAAAAATAGATATTTGCTTCCAGTGTCGTCCTTCTTGGCAATTCTCGTGCCGTACGCTCTCCATTACAAAATGATAGCAAAAGCTTCCTTTCTCCAGAAACGCATCTTCAAACTCACTTCTTCTCGCCATTCTGACCTTAATCCTTTAAAACCCACCTTGCATCTCCCACTTCCACCTTCAAGATCGGGTTTCTTTTCTGGGCTTGGTTCTCCCAGGATATCCATATCAAAGACCATGACTGAACTGGTTAAAGCTTCTGCCTTTAGCAGCAGTGATAGCGAGGAAAATGTTACAATGCTTCAACAAGATGCTTTCGTTAATCAATCTTCTCCACTTTCTTCCCGGTTCTTGCCTCAGGGTTTTGAACCCTTTCTCAATCGTCTGGTCTGCTCCCTTTTATGTCTTAGCTTTATTGCTCTTCACATTTTTTCCTCAATTTTTTTTAGCTTGAATGTCTGTTAATTCAACTGCTATCTGTATTTGTCTGTATACTGTTAATTTTGATCTCTTTGAGGTATTATATTACTCGATTAATAGCATAACAGAGTCATCAGCTGATCAATTATCACTATGAACGGGACAGAATGTTTTTTGATCAATTCATTTTTCGTGTTAAGGTGGAGAAGTTGAAACTTTTGCTAGGCATGACAAAATTATATGAAAGTTCTTTTTTTTTTTTTGAATTAGCTTTTTCTTTACATGATTTTCTTTATAAGAGGTTCAGTTTTCTATCTTTAATCGAAAATTTTCCTTGGACATTGTGATCATGTTCTTATAAAATTGTAGTTTGATTGTTGTTGGTTAAGAGCAAGTGGCTTGTAGCATTCTTGTTTGGAGGTATTCTTCTATGGAGGCATGATGCTGAAGCTTTATGGGTTGCTATGGGTGCTGTATTGAATGCTTTGCTATCAGTGACCCTTAAACGAATATTCAATCAAGAGAGACCTTTTGCCACATCGAAATCAGATCCTGGGATGCCGTCTTCACATGCTCAATGCATCTTGTACACGGCTGTGTTTTGTAGTCTTTCAGGTAATCCTAATGCCGTTTTTAATCTTCTTCATTATGAATCCAGTTATATTAGGGGTGGCAATTCGGGTTAAAAGGATTGCATTGTGACTGCGTCAATGCGTGTAGGTATAATGGATTTAGTATCAAATCCAAAAAACTAGTCATGTCAAAAGCTCAAACCCGAGCATGAACTACATAACAAGTTATGTTAACCCTACAATAAAGGAATCAACACCAGACAAAAACATATAACCCCAAACATTGTTAACCTTGAAAGTAATTGTCTCAGAGTTCTATTTGTGGTCTTCCTCTGTTTAACAGCAGAATGGAAGAATATGGTACTGAAATCTCCTAATTCAGTTCGATTAATTCTTGTTTTCTGCCCAAAGCAAGACACTTTATTGTACAATCACTTTCATTAGAAATCCATGGTTCAAAAGATTTCATGGAAGGCCTGGGTCCTCCCCTTCTTCACTTCAACCCAGAAATTAAAAAACCTAAGCGAGACCAGTAATTCCAGCTCCTTATTCTTTATATTCAGAACGGTAATGCGCATCAACCATTCTTTATGAATCAGAAAATTCAGTCCAGTTCTTCTATTCTTGTCTTGAACATTCATCCTGGTAGAAAAGTAACCAGAAAGCATCATGTCACTCAACTTGCAAAATCTGGAGATCATTTTTGCAATGTGTAAGCGTAAATTGTGACGTATATTTATGTACAACCCATGACTTCAAGATAATCTATGATATTCATGTTAGTAAATTGTGATGCAATGGTTCTGTTGCTGACAAGTATGCCATGATGCTCTAAATTTTGTTGCAGTGACAGAATGGTTAGGAGTAAACGGATTTTCATTGACCATAAGTGCAGTTAGCTTGGCATTGGGCTTGTACTTTGTAAGTATCGTGTCATGCTTATCATGCAAATGAATATATTAACATATTAGCTTGGAAATTGGTCTTCTCGAGTCCACATTTGCATTTAGTTCATGAAGCATATGGTTAACAAAATCTTGCCTTCTTCCCTGGAATTTGATTATATCGACGCGCAGACTGTTAAAGGCTTGAAGCAAGGTTAACATTCATTTGTATTTTTCAGTCATGGCTGCGTGTCTCCCAGCAATATCATACGGCCAGCCAAGTCATGGTTGGTGGTGCAGTTGGAGCTTTATTCTCTTTTCTCTGGTATTGGTCATGGCGAAACATTGTGCTCGAAGCATATAAGTCATCTGCATTGGTTCGTATCGTTGTCATTGCCGCTGCATCTACGTTCTGCTTAGGCTTTCTTTTGTATGTGATCCGTCATTGGCTTAAGGATGAAGAATGAACTAGTTGTCATCATAGATTAACATGAACAGAATCTTACTGAATCCCTTTCCGTTGTATTGATTTCCATTAGGGTTTATGTGAAATAGGTTCTTCTGCTGCTGTAACTGTAAGAGTTACAACTTCAGTTAGAACAAATATAGGATGAAAAATCTTGTGTAACAATCGAGTTTTGCCACATGGCTCTATAGACTGTATGGCATGTATCTTCCTCTTTTCTCGTATCAAATAATGTTATCATTTTGATTGTGAACTGACATTGATTCAAAATCATAGAACTGAACTAACAATTTTGATTCTGAACTGTTTTAATGATAATGTCAATAAGAAAATCAAATTGAATGCAGGGTCCTTTTGAGTTGGTTTTTTAACTGGGATATAATTGCAGATTCAATTTTTAAGTTTATGAAGGATATTCAGTCCAATTCATATCCTTGAGAAGCAATACCCTGAAAGCACTCCTCAACATTATCAACTAGTAAAAACACATATATAGAAATTTGATGAAGTTCTAGCTTACACTCCTGGATGAACCACAATCATCACTAAGAGAGAAACCTTAAATACTACGCAAAATGATATACCTTTTCACTCCCGTCTTCTCCATCATTCAACTTTCTGCAGTAACTTGGCAAACACTCTTCAGTTTCCAATGTGCCCCCCTCCGTTTCCGCCCTGATGCTGCTGGTGCCTTCTCATGGCCCTTGCCCTCTTCCATCTCTGCACATTCCTCATTCGCTCGAAAATCTTGCGAATTTGATAGAGCTTGTGAGCTTGTTCGGATATCACATTTGCAGTTGAGGATTGCTCCTCCAGGATTATCTCATACCCGTCTCGGAAATTGTTCATTCCCTCTGTCAGGAGTTGCCAAAACAGGCCTCCAGCTGCTGCTCCTCCTCTTTTCGCTGATGAGTATATTCTGAAATATACTGTATTGTACATTTGATCTCTCTGGTATGTAGTGAAACCAGGATCTTTCCATGATTTCCCGAATTCTGTAACCAGAATTGGCTTATGTAGAATGTATTGCGCGTCCTGAATGTGAGCGTTTAGCCAGTTGTTTAAGAATGTTAGCTGGTATTGATTATCAGACTTGGATACCCTGTTCATTCAACAAATCATCATTCCAAACATCAGTAACAAAATTGTGGGGTGAAAATTTCTTGAATGTACGAAGCTCAAGCAACGATGTATTGCCTTGAGTGACATAAACATGGATGAAAATCTAAGGGTTCTTAAGCAAGATCCATCTATGAAATTTGAGTCGGGATCCAAAATCGAGTGAAAAGACATAGTCGATAACTATTCACTTACTACTCTTATTGGTTCTGAGGGATAGACGAGACTAGATTAGCCGAAAGTTAATAAACTATACTACTTTCATCAAATCATTCGAATTCAATCTTTAATTTTTATGTCATCTGAATGATAACATGATCATAATCTACATATTTAATGATAAATGCATAATATACATACCACTGGTCAGGATATGAGTGAACTGTGGCAAAATCAATGCCAGGAATGCGGTTATTGGCGATGAAATCAGTGCCTATCTGAATAGCAGGGTTGAGAGTTTTCCTTTGTGGTGTTGACTGTCCATAAAATCCTTCTAATCCAGCTTCCACCAAGTGATTTCTGTCTATTGACTTCACAAACCGAGCCATTTCTGTTATCCAAGCCTATCACAACAATGCACTAATTTAGTCCTACTTTATTTTCTTTTCTTATTCATCAATTTTTTTTCTAGCTTTTGCATTGATTTAGCAGGAAAACCTGAATGATCCTTCCAGAAGGATCAGAAGTGCATCTGGGCTCATTCATCAGCTCCCATGCCATGATTGTTGGATCGTCTTTATAACGCATTCTAGTAAAGCTGTTGTATCTGTTGACAACAGTCTGCCAAAAAGAACAGAAGATATAACATGAAATAATGTACAATCATTGGTTTCAAGAATCATACATATGACTTTTCTATACCATGAATTGTAAGAGAAACAGTGTCCAAACCAGAGTGAGTGATTTCAATCAAATCAAAGAAAGGAAATTCTAACAGAAAATGAGAATGAGAAGAATTCTTGCCTTGATATGGTTCTTGAAATAACCTTTAACAACTGGGTGTCTGAAGAAATCATCATCAGAAGAAAGATACTGTCCTTGATTTCTAGCCCAGTTCACATACTGCTTCTTTCCTCCAAAGCTTTCGTAGTTGTTAACCAAGCTTAATATGAGCTTGATTCCGTATCTTCTAGCTTCAGCGACGACAAAATCCAGCCCCTAAACCCAGAAAAAGGAAGGAAAAAAGGAAGCCGTTAACTACCCAGATCATAAAATTGGTAATTTTAGAAAACTTACACAAGAAAATGACCTTAAACATCTGTGCATTATAGGAGCCAGGAGAGTACTGCAAAGGCCTGTAACCACCATCGCTGAAAGCCCAAGTTCTAGCTATGGTGAGACCATGGCTGGAAGCTTGACGAAATGCAGCTGAAACTTGGTGTCTTTGAGATGGATCAGAAGCTACATACATCAACCAGTATGCATTGAAGCCATTTGCGTAGAACGGATTGCCATTCAAGAAGAAATGTATTCCTCTAGTTCTGATGAAATCATCTCCTGCTTGGACACGGACATGGTGGATCAGAATGACCAGTAAAAGGGCTAAAACAGAATGCTTCTTCATCTTGCTCTCTCTCTCTTATCTCTGTGGATTTGAATGTTGGGTTAATGAAGAGAAGAGAGTTGCGGTCATAAAATCTACGGAGAAATTTGTCTTCTTGCTAGAATTTAAGAGACTGCTACAGTTTCTGTCCAGATTGAAACAAACAGTTCTTCAAAAAAAAAAAAAAACGAAGCATGCAAAGTAAGGATAGAACTCTGAAAATGAAATTATTCTGCTTACAATCACTATTTTCTTGGGCCATGAAAATGAAACCATTTCACTTCTAAATACCCTTTTTTTTTTTTACTTTGAAAATGAAATGACATGGCAAGATTGCTCTTTTAGAGGAAGTATAAAATTTTTAAAAATTGTATCGGAATTTATATAATCAAAAAGTTTAAAATATAATTTTAATTAATAATTATATAATTTTAATAATGAATATTTAAATATAAAATCAAATTGCTATTAATTTAATTAAGGCATAATAAAAAAAATAACATTCATTGTAATTTCTTTTAAATTATATTCTATTTTTTATTCATTAATAAATAAGTGTGAAGGGCTGATTGGGATGATGAGATGATAGAAAGCATAAGAAGGAAGTGGGGTTTTGATAGAAAAGCATAGTCATTATAAGAATTAATTCCCAAAGCATTATTGATGGGTATATAATATAAAAGAATATTTATTTATTTATTTATTTTCTTATTTTTTTATACTTTAAAATTTGAAGTTTTTATATTAAAATAAAATAAATTTCTAAAAAAGTATTCAATTTAAAATTTAAATTATTATAAATAATTTTATATGCATTTAATATAGATTAAAAAAAAGGATTTTAGGTAAAGAACAGAATTTAGAGGGTGGGCAATATATGTCAAACAGGTGGTGGTGTGGTGGCCTCTGCTTCCTTTCAATTGGACCCATAACTCACCATCACCCCTGTTTTGTAATTAACAATTGCATGTGCCTCTGCTTTCCCATCATCACCAAATTCTCAGATGATCGGATCTATTCGTATCCGTATGTGTTTTTCTTGATACATTGAAGATCGTCAATGAAAGATTTATTTTGATATTATTAAATCGTTCTGATTATTTGGATGATGAAAGATTTATCATCAACCACGTGTACCGCTTGTATCATAGCCTTTATTTTCCTCTTTTCTTTTTCTGTCCGTGTTCATGGGGTCTCTCTTTATCTTTATTGAACTTTTTCCCTCGTTTTATGTGATGCACAATGAGCCAAAATTGCAGCTCCTTCCTCGAGGTAGAGGAAGAAGAATGCACTTTTCATGCAAGACCGTACCCTATCATACTCCAAAATATGGAAAAAGCTGAAATAAGATTAATTATTATTTTTAAAAAAATGCATATCCATATATATATATATATATATATATATATATATATATATTGTAATATGATATATATGTATTTATTGATATATGTATCATATATATTATATACACTAGTAAATACATATTTTATTATTTCACCCCTACAAACGAAATTTCATTCTCCCGTCCCACTCAAAGTGAATTGGTTTCGAGAGCATTCCGCCCGTTTTTAGCGACTTTCACTTTCAACCTGATTCACCGCCTATGTGCCTTTTACGCCCAGTCATTCCGAAGAACACTTGTGTTCCTGTGTTTTATTGCGGCTGCTGGCGCTAAGTTAGCCGAGGGTTCTTCCTCGAGTCCTGTCATGATTGCGCACTCGATGAAAGAGCTAACAAGCGGCCCAGTCTACTATTGTATGGTAAGGTAAGCATTGCTCTTCCCTAACCTTCTTCTACCTTTGAAGATTGCAAGGGCATTGAAGCAATACCTGTCTACGGGACCAATCACTAAGGCAAGTCAAAGCGTGGACAAGGAAAGCTGTCTGTGAATAGAATCAAAACATCAAAAATCAATATCAGAATTGTTTTTGGAACATTAGCATTCTCATTTACAACAAATTTTTACATTGATCTTGGCAAGTTTGCTTTCTTTAGCAATAAACATGTTCTCAATCTTATTAAACAAAAAGGTGAATTTTTAAGAAAAATCAAACTCGGATCATAATGCTCTTATCTTCCCTCCGTAGCCATAGTAGTTTAAAAGCCCTTCATTCTGCCTCCAGTTCTCTTTCACTTTCACTTCTATCTGTTTTCGGAAGAGTCAAATTTGCAGTCAGGTAAAACATGGCTTGGTAATACATCATCTCAAACAATATATATCTATTCACGATTGAGGGGAATTCTTCACCTCGAGATAAACCTTTTTCTGCAAAAAATCTTCGATGTCAAGCCGAGCAGCTGTTGCAAGTAATTTCATAGCTCTACCTTCCTGCAGAGATCATCATTAAATGAACTATGAAGACCATGCTAATGACTGACTGCAAGCTTATGTGTGTACTTGGACTTATAGACGATGCTCCGGGATCATATTACAGCTACAAATATCATCTCATTTATGTTTGCATCTAAATTACCATTTCTGATCTAGAAGGCAATACTTACTTTTCCGATGATGATGATCTTCTGAGAGTTTTTCTCAACGACAATCTCCACTTGTATAAAATCTTTTGCCGTAGGCCTACTTTTGTAGCTCACCACATTGACCTACAGGATTCATACAGAAAAGTGAGCTTCTTGTTTAAAACAGATACTGTGCATTTTGATAATGATGATGTTAGAATATTATACCTGACATGCATAAGGAACTTCATTACGAAATTGCATAAAGATCTTCTCTCTAACAATTTCAGCCACAAAAAATCTTTCGGGGTGTTCACTGACAATATCCTGTAATGTCATAAGAAAAAATAGTGAAAACTTACAAGGAGCAAATCATGAATTAGATTGTCAAATTATGAATAAAAGAGAATTTAATTGATATCAGATTGTTACAATACATCATAAGAAACAATTGAGAAAAAATGAAATGGGCTCATCTTGTAACGAGAATCTGCTCATGGAAAGTTCAAACCATTTAAACATGAATTAGCTCCCAATGAGAATATCGGTTAAAATACTTGTAGGCAACGCATAAGAGCCTGCAAGTTTTTCTATAATTTTTTTATTGTGAATCAAGGAACTGAGTTTTTTATTGGGTCAAATTAATTTTGCATTTGTTTCGTACTAACATAGCAGCTCTGTTCATTATGAAAATAATTATGCTGATAATGTTAAAAATTGTATACTAGAAATGCATAACCCTTATTTGTGAATCTTCAAGAGATCAACAAGCGCATGTTTGTGAACTTATAGCAGGTTTATTAGATGAAATAACATGTAAAACCAAATCCAGCAAAACTTACATAATTACATTCCCAACATTCAGTCACGTCTTGTGTATAAACTACTTAATGAGTACAGCTGGGGTCAAGATTGTTTCATGCCAGGCTAGCATAATTTACAAGCAGATTCATGATGAAAATCTAAATTGCCTCTCTTTGATTCCAAATTATGATCATGAAACTTAAGAAATAAGTGTTCATATTCTACAAATTATATTGATTTGATGTTGCTTATATAAGTAGCTACCAACGGCATATAAGTGAAAAAGTTTTCAAGATCTGAATGTGAAACTTATAGCTTAATAATCATTTTTGAATGCAGCCAGCTCTCGGAATTAGCTAAAATATCCAAGAAATAAGACATGAAATTATCAAGCAGCTTATACTTGGTGTGCCTAACTTGCTTGAAACAGTTTTTCTTAATCGTGTTTCAGCATTAATAATCAATTACGTGCTAGCTGAGCGTAATAGTAATAGATCACTTAATACCTTAATAGAATTTCAAATAGTAGAAGTTCATAGCAAATAGAGATTGCTCCATTTTGTTGAACACTTCCTGAAATAGTACATGTAAAGCTCAAATAGGTGGGTCTCTCTTTTTATTTCTTAATTTTACCTGGCTCATAGCATTAGCCATGCATTCCACAAGGTTCAAAGAGAATGTTATAACAGTAGAAATTACCATGGCAGTTAACAAGGCGTGTGCATATAAAATTAGAAAGACAGTAAAATCAGGAATGTTGTTGCAGTACCTTTGGATAATAAGCCGGTCCAATTGGAAGCTTTGATAGTATCCAATCCTTAATATCTTGCACTCCATGTCCATATTTTGCACTCACAGGTATGACCTCATCAACATCTGTGAATTTCTCATACCACTGCAAACATTGTGACAGAATTCTTCCTGTAACTAAATCAATCACGAAAGGCGAAACAGGTATTAGCAGTTGAACTCTGACCTCAAGTTTCTTCGCAATTTCACCAGGTTTGATCAAATCTTTCTTATTCAATACAAGCAATATAGGCGGCTTATTTTCAAGGCTCCCTACCCCTTCCTCCAACACTTGATCAATCTAAAAAAATCAGTAAGTTAGAGATAATGGAAAATACAAATACTGCAAAAAGTTCCAGAAACAACAAATATTACCTTTTCCGGCATTTTACATGCATCAACAATTACAAGAACACAGTCTGCATTTATGGCTGCATTGCGTACATTCTTCATCATCATAGAATCCAGCTTGTGCATTTGCTTCTGAATAACACCAGGTGTATCATAAAGTATCATCTACAGAGCAAATCTTCAAGTCATATCACATTGCATGATTGATATTGAGTACGAAACTTGAATTAGCGAAATAGGAGAATCGAACCTGGTAATCAGGGCCAGAGGATATACCAAGAATCCGATGTCTGGTAGTCTGAGGTTTATCGGTAACAATCGACAATTTTTGGCCAATCATTTGATTCGAAAGCGTACTCTTACCAACATTTGGCTTGCCAACAACGGCCACATACCCGCTCCGGTGGTTAGGATCAATAGCAGAGTAATTTTCTTCCATTTCATATTCGTCAAGCAAGGTCATGTTCCTCTCTGGTTTTACACTCAGAGATAAAATATTTGACTTCTCATTTTCATTTTCCTCTTCTTCATAAGCACCTTCTTCGTCGTCGTCGTCTTCTTCTTCCCTCACAAACACCTTCTTCTGCTGCAGCTGGTTATTCAACGACAATGTCGTTTTAGCTTTCAATTCAAATTGAATTCGCTTACTCAATGAATAAGGCGTGGAGGTCTTCAATCTATTTCGTGGAAAAACTGAAGAGCTTGTTGATATGCTTGCATACGACATTTTCTTTTTTTTTTTTTTTAAAAAAAAAAACCTCCAGCGTTGCTGGTTCAGACGAAGGAGCAGATGCTCTGGCTAACGAAGCAAACACTACTCATGAACATTTAAGAATCTAATTCAAAAGACACAAACAAACAGCAATTGTTGCTAACCCCATAGCTTCTGCCAGTAGAGGATCTATATGACCTTGAAATTGGATAGCAACAGCGAATTGCAGAACAACTTACTGGATAACCTTTGGGAGAAAAAGAATCAAATCAGTCCCTAAGGTTTACCATTTCTTCATTTAAGCACCTGAGGTTTTCTTTTCAGTTAATTAACCCCGCGCGCTATTAAAACTTACAAATTTTAATTCTATTATTTTTTAAAGGATAATTTAGTTTTGTTTTCTTGTTTTGTATAAATAATATATTGTTTAAAATTTTTAATATTTTAATTAAAAATTAATATTTAAAGTAACAAAACAGCACATTTACTCAAATTAAAATTAATTTAATATAATTATATTATAATTATCCAGTCAAAATTTAATTTAATCATTAGTTATTAGATTCTTATGATCAATGCCATGATACTATAAATATTCAATACATCGTAAAGTATTCGGATCAATGAGATTATACACCAGAAAAATGCCTTGCATCGAACACAAGTAGATGATTTCTCATCTGTAGTAGATGATGGGCATGTTTTTACTAACATCCCACATGCCTCCTTCCTTCAAGTACTGCAAATACCTAGCATATTCCGGCTTGGCCGTAGCATTTTTCTTCCGACGACAATCAAACAAACTGAGAAGAGGGTGGGAAATACCCTTGCTTGCCTTTCTTGGAGCAGGCTTTACTGTAAAGTCATGTGGAAACCCTACTTCTGAAGATGGTATTTTAGCTGATAAATGAAATGATGGACGCAACTTACAAGGCAGAGTGCTGGACCTCTTCAAGTTTCCCTCTAAAAGAGTAATGGCAGACTCATCAGCTACTGATAATCTTTCATACCCACGATAGCTTCTTCTTGTGCTCAATGCTCTCAACATGGTTTTTAATTTTCTGATAATTACGGAAATTATTGGCAAAGGATATGAACAAGAGAAAGTGGGAGAGTGATGAAGATGATGGAAATGCCAATGGCGGTATTTATAACACCGTCATGGTTAATTAATTAATTAATTAATAGGTCAATTATTATTACCCTTTGGGCTTATTTTATTTATTATAATTGTTTTATTCTATTTTGATATTTTAATGTAAGAAGAGAACAAAAGGGTGCGAAGCTACGTGTAATTTTCTCCATTTGATTAAAATTTTCAAATAATTCATTTATAGTTTATGATTTAAAATAGCACGTGAAAAATAATATAATTTAAATTGACAATGTGGTCAATCTTTTTAAGACCAGACATGCTTTATTTTGTTTGTCTAATTGCACGTGCTCTGTTTTATGCTATTCAAAAAACTGAATTAACAATAGCTATTTAAATTACAATATAAATATAAATTTAGGTATTTAAATTATAATATAAATATACATAAGTGTTTATTCGGAAAAAAGAATATAAATTTGATGATGATGAAAAATTCTTTTATGATCTGATCTGGAAGATTATGAAATGTGAACAGAAACGTGGACATGGTGATGACTTGGGTTCAGTTTCCGGTGTACCCTCCGAACCCACCAAAGAATAACAAATGCCTGAAGTGATCGTTGACATAGCCTTCATCTCTTACTTGATACGTGCCAACATCTGAATATTGTTCGACGTCTGTTGCATCTACAAGTTTATGATCTTTGTTTATAAATGATACGTATTTACAGTATGCATCCTCCTTGGTGTCTTGATGGAGTTTGCTACCGCCAGAACCCATTGGCGGACTTGGCACGTTAGGTGGGCTGTACACCATTCCTCCCCATTCCACGTAGTTAGCCGAGTTTGCCATGGTTGTGAACACCGACTGTGGCCAAAATCCAATAACGTTGCCTTCGTCTCCAAGTGCAACAAACCAGTTCCCATTAGCTTCGTCCTGTTTCGTTGACAGACAGAAGTTATACCATTCGTTACGATCCAGCTCTATATAAGTTTGTTCCATGCCTGGTTACCTTGTAAATGAAGAAATGCTGCACGAATCGTTGTCCTTTACTTCCTGTAGTAGAAGTAGGTTCAAGCACGAAGTCGACAGGTAAATCTGGACGAACAGTAATGATTCCAGGACAATGTGTATTGAAACAATTTGATTTCCCAGCCTATAGTAGGCAAGAAAATCATCAGGAAAACAAATATAAATCCACTTGCAGGAAAGAAAGTTACATGTGAATGACTGAGACTTACGTTTGTATGCGCAAAAACATGGGTACGACTGTCACCATTTAGACTTGGATTCACCTGATTGAAATAATGAAATCAACATCATCAATGCCCAATCCTAAAACAATATCCTACATTCCTTGAATAGTCACTCACCATCCAGCCAACTTCTATGCTCTCTGGTCCATTTTGAAGTCTTAAGCGAGCACCACTAAATTGGGAACCCGAAACTTGAGGGTTATATGTGCTTGCAGACATTCCACCTCCATAGTAGGGTCCTGGAGCTTTTGTACGCAGCACTGCATACTGTTTAATATATGTCATTAACAATCAAAACCAAACATACATAAATTTAGATTACTAAGGCGTCGACTTACATGAAGACCAGGATTCTGTACGGTCATGGGACTTGTTCTTTGACCATAAACTTGTGCAGCCAATTTGGCATCTTTGAACCCAGATGCAGTTTGTTTCCTGATCGGGACTGTACCTGACGGACATCCTTTGCCATTGACCCACATTTCCTTCACTACTTTATCGATCATTGCCTCTTTATTTTTCTTCTCTTCGTTCTTCTCCTCCTCTTTCAGATAGGATGTGGGCTTTATCTGCACATTCAAGCTTTAAATCTACATACATGATAATCATCATAACGAAGATAAGGACATTGAATCAGTACATACCTGATCAATATGAAAGGTATAATTTTTATACAAAGGGTGGTCGAAAGCCGGCTGTTTTTGAAATTCTATACAGTTATATACTTCACCGTGTTTTGTCTGTAAAGGATTTAACGCCATAAAAATACGTCAAGGGAAGCATCAGATACAGATGAATTATAATTACAATTTGGTTAGGAATAAATTCTGAATTACCTCGACAGTTGTAACTGCCCGCTTGTTGACATGATTAAGGTGCTCTTCTAATTCTGAATCCTCTTCCTTCATGGTCTGAGCTCCACTGTACCTCAAATACATGCACCATATCAAAACAACAACCAGACCAGTACTTGGTCGAGCCATGACCGCTACAATCTTGAAGCTATTGATGTTGCAACGAAACACAATTTAATCATCTAACTTCTAATCATATTAAGATCGAGTCGAATATTAAAAACAACTCTATAAAATTCAAATATGTATAATATAATCAGGATCATATATGTATAGAAGAATAAATTACAAATCAACTATCAAACTCACCTATCCTAAAATTTCTATTGGACCTAAGGAATATACATGATAATAAATTCTGTTTTTAGAACCCAGAAAACAAATTATAATTTAGGAACAATCTGAATTTCTAAAAAGACAGGATTTTAAAATGGCATCCATAGCCAACAAGCTATCATGACTCAAATTTAGCAAAATTATTCTATAATTATGTTCTTTCTATTCTAAGGTTAAAGATTACCTTTCATTCTCAATTTGCTAACAATAGCACATAGTTTTATGTCATTATTTCAACTAAAATTCATATTTATAATAATATAATAATATAAGTTTGAATCAAGATTTTAAAATTTTTGAAAATATTATATATACGGTTAAACTCCTTAAAATCATTGACAATAAATATAATTTAATACATTATTAATTTTATAAAAATATTATTCGAAAGAATCACCTCTAGTCTTCTATTTGGAAAATGAATTGCCTCCTAAGATTAAAACTTCGCTTCCATCTAGGAATGTTTTGTATGATTTGAATTTATTACATAAAATTATATGAATTCACTAATAATATAATATAATGATATGTATCAATTTTCATTAAATATCAAATATTCATTTATTATTATTTATATACCAATAATTAATAATAATTATATATCAATCAATATAAAATAATGAATGTTTAACATTTAATAAAAATTAATACATATTATTATATTATTAATGAATTTAAAATATTATATGATTAATTTCGACTAGAAATATAGTTACTTCGAACATGACACATATGTCTTAAAAGAGTCGGTTGAACATCTTTTGTTCTTTTATGATCATGCAAGAGTCTCTTGAATGGCTTCATCTTTATCTTACTGCCCCACTCCCATTGGGCTTTCCTCTTTTAAAACATGGTGGTACACTTTATTACATTCAGATTTGGGTTCTCATATTGATGATTTCATGAGGTAGATTGCTTTTCTCATTTGGAGCATTTGGAAGACTAGGAATGAATTTATCTATCAAGATAAATAGCTTGAGCCTTCTGACACTCTCTGTGTACTGATTCGATCTAAGATCTGATCTTTTACTGAGCATCGAGGTCCTTTTATGAGTTTGTGGCAGCCAAGAATTCTTTGCTTCAGCTTCTTCCAGGTCTTGGATTCCTTCTAGCCAGGACTATCTAAATTTCAATTGTGATGCTTCCTTTGTTTGTGCAAATAGTGTAGCAGGTTTGGGAATTGTTTGCAGGAACTTTAGAGGTGTTCTTGTGGAGGGTCGAGCAAAAAGGATTCAAATATTAATATAAAACAAAAAACAATTCAAAGTTACGATGCTTGAAATTTTCATTGAAGAAAAGCATTCAAAAATTCAGTAAAAATAAATAATTGATCTCACACAAACTCAAAAGTATTCACGAATCAATGAGATTCTGCCAGAAAAATGGTATGCATCTAATAACAAAATGTAGAATACAAGTAAATCATTTCTCATTTGTAGAAGATGATGGGCATGTTTGAATTGACATCCCACATGCCTCCTTCCTTCAAATACTGCAAATATCTAGCATATTCCGGCTTGGCCGTAGCGTTTTTCTTCCGACGACAGTCAAACAGACTGAGAAGAGGGTGAGAAATATTCTTGCTTGCCTTCCTTGGAGCAGGCTTTACTCTAAAATCATGTGGAAATCCTACTTCTGAAGAAGCTAATTTAGCTGATAAATCAAATGATGGAGGCAACTTACAAGGCAGAGTGTTGGACCTCTTCAAGTTTCCCTCCAAAAGAGTAACGGCAGGCTCATCAGCTACGGATAATCTTTCATACCCACAATAGCTTCTTCTTGTGCTCAAAGCTCTCAACATGGTTTTTGATTTTCTGATAATTGCTGAAATTATTGGCAGAGGATATGAACAGGAGAAAGCAGGAGAAGTGATGAAGACGATGACATGCCAATGGCATAATTTATAAGACTCCCTTCCTTCATTAATCAATTAATTGGTCAATTATTATTAGCTTTTCTGCTTATTTGATTCTACTTGTTCTGTTCTTTTTATATATATTTAATTAAAAAAATTTTAAATAATGCATTTTGTATTTATAGTTAATACAGTTTTTTAAAAAAACACGTGAAAAATTAGCCTAATTTATAATTAACAATAAAATAAGCTACTACAGTTACCATTCATAGTCAACATGGTCAAACTTTTAGGACAGCACGTGCTCTATTTTGTTTTGTTTAATTGCACGTGGTCTATTTTTTTGCCATTGAAAAAATCTAATTAATGAATAATTATCTTTGTCTTATTTATTTATTTTTGCATGATATTTTTTTTATTTATTTAAATTTATGATTATAATTATATTTTATGTTGGAATTTTTTAATTTTGATTGTTTTGATCTTGAATGAATTGTTTATATTTAATTATTTGTTTTTAGTATTGTATCAGAAAAATACTTATTGAATTCTTTGTTTTTTTGAAAAAAATAGTTCATTTAAATATTTAACTTACCTAAATATTATTTATAAATATTTTCCATTTTTAATTTATCTAATGAGCTTTTTTTTTTAGTTTTTCGGGGGAGCTAATTTTTAATTTAATTTTCTTAATTAAAAACATATATTGATAAGATTAATTTCATATTTAACTTATTATTTAATTAATATTTTGATTATATCCAAAAAGCATATGAAATTATATGTATTTATATTGTTTACTATGTTAATGAACATTTTAAGATTCTTAAATAAATTATTTTCTTGATATTTAAATATAAAAAAGAAAAACAATTTTTTTGACCAATCATAAATAATTTTAAAGTAAGATGAATAATTTAAATCAATATAAACAGAAAAATAAATAAATATAAAAATAAAATAAATATTTCTAACAAATTTAGTTATACATCACGATAAATATTATATACTTCATAAAATAAAATATAATAAATATTATATACTTCATAAAATAAAATATAATAGAGTTGGTAAAATATTTATCCAAAATATATATATATATATAATTTTTAACATACAAAATAGGTATGTTTGAATGTGTAGTTAAGGTTGGTTGGATCTCCTTCACCAAACTCTGTCAAAGATGCTCAGAAAATAATTGACATATTCAAAGTTCTTATGCATCAATCTTCATTGCTTTCTCATTAGATCAAAGGGGGAAAAGCCCTTCAGATAAGATACAGAAAATGGTACAGAAAAATGAAATAAAGAATCAGACCAAGTACTTTGTCATTTGTAGTACATGACGGGCACGTTCTTGTTGACGTCCCACATGCCTCCTTCCTTCAAATACTGTAAATATCTTGTAAATTCCGGCTTCGCTGTGGTTTTCTTTTTCCGGCGGTAATCGAAGAGACTGAAGATCGGATGAGTGGTATTCTTGCTGGGCTTTCTTGGAGCTGGCTTCACTTTAAAATCATGGGGAAACCCTACTTCTGAAGCTGGTAGTTTAGCAGATAAATCAAACGATGTAGCCAATTTACTTGGCAAAGTCTTGGATCTCTTCAAGTTTCCCTCTAAAAGACAAAGGGTAGACTCATCGGCCACCATCCTTTCATACCCACGGCGGCTTCTCCTGGTGCTCAATGCCCTCAACATGATTTTGTAATATGTTTTAATGGCGATGAAGTTATATATATGTAAATATATATCTCTTGCTTTGTAGATCAGTAAGAGAGAAAGGGTAGGTGTGAGAATGAAGGTTGGCCACGGATAAGAATATACATATATAGAAGCCGTGTGGTCATATTTGGTTGCTCTGGGATTGGTGAATTGTTGTTTGTGTGGGAAAAGAGGTGGAAGCCACTTTAGACTTTTGTATTGACTTGTCGTGCAACAACCACAATGATGGCTAATTTTGTATTATAGTTCTAAAAGCCATGTGTAAAGTGGGTTAAACAGACGCATATTGAGGTCACTATAGCCCCAATAATTTGAATATAGACAACCTCTAGAGTGTATGATATTGTAGCATGATGATACTTATTATTAATTCAATTGATATTTATTATACATAATTCTAAAGGAGTCTGTATCCATCATCTACTTGGACTAATAGTCCAATTCTGTTCACCCTTTGAGAAATATTACAATTTAGTATCTCAACTGATCAACTGTTATGACATCAATAATTATACGAACTCATGTTTATGTACAACACTTCGTCTTAAATGTCATAATCCAACAATTGGACCAATAGTCGGTCATCCATTTCTTTATGATAGAATCAGCTTTACTCGCTCTTTCTTGCTTCTTGCATCCTAATCACTTGACCTGTTCTTACGGTATCTTTTAAACTTGTCATGGCTTGATGAATCCAAGCGGGATATCTCCGACCCTGATTTACAACTACCATACGCTAACTCTGCTAGCTGAATTTATCGCTTCCAGATTCTGAGACAGGTTTCAGCTGTTGCGATGAGTCGCGGCATATTCTTCAAGTAATCACGCTGGTTTTCAGTGATTCCGCCAAGCCTAATGGAAGTAAACAGGTTGATGGAAAACGTGTGTTCTTGGGATTATCCTAGGGGAAAATAGATCCAAACGAGCCTTCGGTAGCCGTGTCTTAAGCTACTTGTTCAGAGTACGTATGCCAAGATGCTCCGACAACTCCTGCACCAAAGTTGAACTAGAAAAGTTAGAAACATAACAGTAAACCATCATCTTTCTGTTGAACCATCATACTCAAAATCTCAATTCCCATAATCACTTATTTGGTAGCATCATTATCTTGCCGCGTACATTCATGCATTAACCCATCTCTCAAGAATAAGCATTACATATGGAAGAACAGATGATAGAAATGGGGATGATCGGGGCAAAGCAAATCAAAGCAACGTCCATGTGGGAAATGAATATAGTGCCTGCACACAACAAGAAACGGTTATCATCAACTTCAAGGAAAAGGCAACGAGAGATAGTTAATGGTTATGCTAAATTAATAAAACACATATTAATTTAATTGAATCATCTTAATTTTATATATTAATTAACAAAAGAAATAACC
>CANYBF011559260.1:0-32408 GCA_948192965.1 Dalechampia spathulata | reverse complement strand
GCCACACCACCATTAGGCTAGATCGTGTTCCCATACGATGTTTATACGAGGTATCCCTTGTGGTTCAGGCATTGGTCCTCGGGTGAGGGTCACTGTTTGGGCTACGGGAGCATGTCATCCTGGGTATGGGCTAGGTGTGACATATTTTCTCTAGATCATTTCAGTTCTGATTTCACAAATAAATTATTTTTCTATTTCTCTAGATCCAACAGATGATCAATTCTAGTCAAACTATTGACTATTGATCAAACCATTGACCAAAAAGTGTCAAACTCCAGCAGTGGATGCCAAATACTATTTTTGGATATATCAGACACATATTTAATGGTGCAAGCATCTATCTGATAGTTAATCACCTTAGAACCAGTAGTTGTTCAACCTTGATCTGGTAGTTGATCACTCAAGTTCCATAGTTGACCACCTAATCCAGTAGTGATCGTGGAATCAATCATTGGATTCATAAACTCTAGCAATAGGCATATGAACTTAGACTTCAAATGATTTTCAAGCCTTGCAGTAAAGCCATCACTCTAGCAGATGACCATTGATCAGCACTGATCACCTCACCCAAGCAATGGATACCTAGTGGTAGAATTGGATTGCAAGCCTTAGCATGAGCATCACAGGATTAACATTTGATTAATCCACCCCAATATTGAGCATCCAGTGGCAAAATTGGGTTACAAGTCTCAGCATGAGCATCACAGAATCAACATTGATCAATTCGCCCAAGCATCGAGCACCCAACGATAGAATTGTGTTACAAGCCTTGACATGAGCACCACATGATCAACTTTGATCGTTTAGCCTAATCACTAGGCTCCTAACATCGACATTAGGTATCCCCAAGAAGTCAACCTTGATTGACTCACACAAGCATCGGGCATCTAGTTACAGAATTGGGTCATCAGCCTTAATATGAGCATCCTAACTAAATTATCCCTAATGGATCATAATTCCCTCCCTATTGGAGTCGCAAGCCTTAGCATGAGCACCACGTGATCATCATTGATCATTTCACCCGAATACCAAGCTCCCAACATTGGCATTGGGTTATAAATCTTGATATCCCTAGTGGATCATATTATCTTCCTCAGTGAAGTCACAAGCCTCAACACATGCGTTTTGATTGAATTTTCCCCAATGGATCACTTATACACCTTAGTGGATTATGATTTTCCCCATAGAGTAACAAGCCTCAGCATGAGCATCTCACAAGCCTCTATAGAAGCACTACATGTCGACCAACATTGATTGTATACCTTAATATGAGAATCCTCAATGGATCATCTCTAATGGATCGCATCTCAATAAGCATTAGTTAGAGCATTGATTAGGTACTATTCTTAACCCTGGATGAAAATCATATTATGATTAGGTCTCATTCTATCAACTTTTGCTTGTGCTATTTTAAAATGGTCCTAATCATGGAGCAAACTATTGACATTGGATTTTCGCCCCCACGCATGCAATTTTGTTGGCCTTTTGTATGCATGCATTGTAACTTATTTCGTTATCGGTATAGCTTGACATGGGTTCTCATTTCTAAAACCAAGTTGCACACATGAGTTTCATGCCTTTACGAGTCATTTGGTCATGTGGCTTGTCTACCATTTGGCTCATAAGAGGTAGCGCATGTAGTGGGCTTCTAACTATGTTATGCATATAATTGGAGAAAAGGGACTTTATCCTACGTTGCTAACCTAGGGTTGGTACACCTCTTAAGGCTCCTATAAATAACCTTTAAGTATTGGCTTTATACATACAATACAAATATTTTAATTCTAAGGTATAAGCTTTTCAGAATTAAAATTCATCTAATTAAATGATTAATTAGGACTAGTGACTAATTGGTTTCACTAAAACCCTAAACATTTTTGGATTTAGAGGAAGAATTTTGCTAGCCTTGGTAAGTCACCTTTCTCCCATTTTCCTTCAACTTTTCTCAATTTCATGCATTGATTCATATTTTGGTTGCTATATTGAATACTGCTAATACCCTAAATGGCTTGTAGAGATTTAATAATTGGCATTTTTATTCATGTTTTCACTGTAAAAATTGAATTTTCTCATTTGATGAACGTAATGTGCATCGCATATACCATTATATATGACGTATATTACCTGTTTGAATATAATGTATGATGCACATATACTTTTTATGATGCATCTTGCCTATTTTCTTAATATGTGTGACACATATCACATATTGTGCGATGCATTTATCACTCAAGATTGACAGAAATCTAATTTTTCAATCATTTTTCAATTCAACTTTGAATTTCCTTGATGTTTCTAATGTATCTAGAGTCTCAAAATGATTCAAACGCATTAGATCTATCATGAATCATCATTATTTATTTGATTTTGGCTTTAAAATTGAATTTTATTAAGTTAAATGTTATGTTTGACTTAATTATTTGCAATTGACATGATTAGAATTCAAATTGAGTGTTCAATCCATACTTTAATTGATGCTAATGATATTAAATTCTCTCAATTTTCAATTTTCATGACCAAACTAGTTGATTTTGCCATTAAATCAATGTAATTTAGCTTTATTTTTCAATTAAATGTCATTTTAATTGATTTTTATGTTTATTTCTATCACAAACCCTAATTGGATGTTGAATCAAATTCTAAGTGATATTACAAAAGGATCTTAGAATCTTCCAATTACGGTATAATTGGTTTTTGCCTAAAATAGATTATTTCCATAATTGTACTTATGTTTATTTCCATATTTGCATAATTAAGGATTGATCATTGATTTATGTCTACATATGGTAGTGAATTGGTCAAAATATCTCAACATTCTTTTTATAACTTTATTTCCTTTTTTGAAACTTTCTTTTTTGGTACTTTTCTTTTTGAAACTTTCCTTTTTGACACTTTCATTTTCTGGAAACTTTCCTTTTTTTGGCACTTTCCATATTCATGTATTAGGGTTGATGTTATTTGAGGATGTTTCCCCAAGTAGAGGAGATGTTACTACACATCTCAGATTTTATATTCCTGAAGATTTTATGTAATAGAATAGGCTTCAATTTTGTTATTTCCCCGGGATGTATTTTTGAGTTTTATTCCCCTATGTATCCCCTATCTCTACTATCCCTTTCACCAGCCATTATCATTAAGTTTTATTTATATGGATGTGTTTATTATATTTGCTATAATATATGTTATATCATGTCATGTCATATGCCACATCACATATAACTATATCATGTCACATGCTACATCACACACGCACTATATCATGTCACATGCCACATCACACACAACTATGTCATGTCACATGTCATATTATACACAACTATATCATATCACACACAACTATACCATGTCACATGCCACATCATACACATATCACTATACCATGTCACATGCCATATCACACATACATCACTATGCCATGTCATGTCATTATACTATATCATCACTTCACATGTCATGTTATGTCATATCATACTCACACTATGTCATAATTATGTCATATAGCCCTATATGTCATGTTATACTTTGTTATATTATATTATATTATGCTTATCACTATAACATGTCATGCTACAAGCTTACTTTTACACTCTTGATTGATCACTAACCTAGGACAATTAAATTAACTAAAATAGTAAAATCAAATTTGGAAACTTTAAGAAAATAGATCTTCACCACCCAAACCTATCTCTGAAGGATTTAACTTAGCACTCATGTTATGGGTTGGTTGCACCAAATCATGAACCATCTGGTAGCGACTCCCAACTTAGGACTCTTTTGAGTCTATTTTGCACTTTCCCTCCAAGCAAGCCCTCAATGCCATCTATCACAAGTCTCGCTCTAGATCGCGATTGAAGCCCACCTACACTTACTTTTTACAACTATTCTATTTCTTCTTTAATCTTTGCTTCAATTTCCTTAGACATTCTTCTCGGTGCTTGATGAATAGGTTTAAAACCAGTTTTAATTGGTAAGTGATGCTTCAACTGATCACGGCTTAAACTAAGAATATCTTTGTAATACCATGCAAAATAATCTTTGAACTCATATAGTAGCTTTATTATTTCTACTTTTAACTTTGAATTTAGGTTGCTGCTCACATAAGTAATTTTCATTTCCTCAGATGTCCCAAGGTTAACTTGCTCTAAGGGATCTTGTACCCCAATTCTTACTTCCTCTAGCTTAGATGGTTTTGCTTCAAGATCTTTCCACTGTACTTCATCCGCATCTTTAAAAGGCTTTTCTTTCAAAATGGCTTTAGTACTACAGATACCTATTTCATCATCAAAAGCCTCTTCTTCCATGGCTTACAATGGTGCTTTCAAAATGATATTAACAATAATTACTACCAGTTCCTTTTACTATAATTGACTTAGGATTTCCCCTTTTATTTTGCCCTATAAACTTAATAGGGCTCAAATCAACATCATAATACACTACTTTAACTACATCTACTTGGGTACCAAAAGGCTTATTATCTGCCCAAATTACTTTTACATTATCTCCCTTCAAAAAAATAAGAGAAATTGATGAAGTGAGGATGATACACATCAATTGGCATGAATCTAATCCCTTCCAAGAAGTTCCTTGTAGCTAACAGTGAGTCCATAATAAAGAAGGCAGACAAAGACATCTTCATTCTAACTGTGATCTTTACAGGCAGAACTCTAAGTATCCTAGTCAACTCTCTAGTGAAACCAAACATAAATACATCAATTGAAATGAGATCTTCAATAAATTTCCTCAAGGTTTGAAGTATCTTTTAAAGTATTATATTGATAGTTGATCCATTATCAACAAGGATTCTAGAAATTGGCTTGCCATTAAGATATGCCTAAATATACAATGGCTTAATATGTTTCATCATTTTCTTTGATGGTTTCTCCAATACCACCTGTTTGGGCTCCCTTGGACCTCTAGCTTGAATAGTGACTCCATTGACTACATTAAAAGTGGAAAACATGTTTGCTCCTATCACCCTAAGTATGTATACTTTCTCATTTTGCATGTCTTCCCCCACTTTCCCTTCTGCTTCAACTCTATTTTCTTTTTGCTTTTGAAAATACGTTGGCAATAATAAAAACAAAATGGCATAACTAAAAGGAATAAGAACATTACCTACCATAAATACGTCTCTTACATCTTTACTATTCCCAATGGATTTTATATCATCCTTTGTTAACTTCCTACTAAATTTTACTTTGGGTTTGACATCTTTCTCATGATTTCCCCCCCCCCTCCGCCCCAAGTTCATTAGTCATTTTCCCTTTGGTTTCCTCTTGTTTCCCTTGCCTTTTTCCTCCTTCTGAACTCTCATAGCCTTGTATTTCTCAGTTAGATTCTTCCTTTGTAGTCTCCTCTTTTGCATATGATTCGAAGGCTAAGGAAACTTCTTATGTTAAAGAAGTTACCACTGCTCCCTTAGGTCTGGGAGAATTACAAACGTAGGTTAGTTCCTTTAAAATCTTGACTCAGCTCTTGTGTAATTCTTATAGTCTCTAATCATTAACTCTAATCTCTTTCTACAAATCTCAGTATTTGCCCTCTTCCTTTCAACCTCCAACCTGAGATTCCTTAGTTGGTCTTCTAACCGTCTAATCTTATGTTCAGTTCTTTCATCCAAATTCTTGGCATCCATCCATGCCTAGAGAATGTTCTAGGGGGCACCCTCTTTCCTGTCAACATCTTTTCTGTTTAGCACTTTTTCGAGATTTATAGTTATAACATTCATTATTGCTACTAGGGGAAATAGGTTTTCCTCCACTAGCATTACCTCTAGCCTTTCAAGGAACTTCATACGTCCTTTATCAATATGATTTTGTCTAACATTCCTAAAACCCTAACATGCATTAATTGAATGATTCCAAGAATAGTGATACTTACAGTATGATTTCCTCTTGAATTCCTTATTGCACTGAATAATATAATTAGCTGGTAGTTTAATAAACTTCTCCTTAAGGAGGAAGTAGAAAATCTCCTATATTTTCCCTATATTAAATGAATACTGATTGTTGTGAGATTAAGACTTTTTTTTTCTTTTGTTGGCTTCATTAGCAATGGGCAAATATACAAGCCAATGGAAATCAAATCAATAATAGTCATATCATGATTGACCTCTTGATAATAAGTTCCCATGACTGCCTTCATTCTATGATTTTCCTCTTTTAGTAACTCCTCATATTCTGACACTTTGGCTACCATCTCATAAAAATCATGCAATTCCATTCCCTATAATTTCTTCCTTAGCTCAATGTCTAACCTACATTAAGTCATTTTCACAAACTCTGTTTCTAGTAGAAAAATTTGACACCAGTTTCTTAACTTTTTAAACCTTATAATAAAGTAATTAGCAAATTCCCCAGGCTTTTGTATCAGCCTAGATAACTCTGCCACACAAATTTCTGGCTTAGTTCTAAAAAATTATATGTGAAACTATCTTTTGATTTCCTTCCAAGTACATATTGAATTCCTGGACAATGTTAAAAACCATATAAAAGCTACCTCTATCAAAGAGTTAGGAACCAGATGTAACGTAAATAAATTAAAATTTTTATAATTTGCTAGTTCACTATACTAAATGGTAAAGCTGGCAATATGTTTAACAGTTGATTACTCATCTTCTTATGTAAAAAAGGAGAAATCAGGAATTCTATAACCCTTAGGATAAGGATTTTCTTTATCCATAAAATCAGGATATGGCTTATGAAACTCTGGAAGTCCTATTTATCATAAACCAAGGTCATACAGTTCTTGAACCACTTCCCTCACAGTGTCAATGTTAACCACGTCTTATTGGTCTTCTCCCAATACTGCCTCCCGGGCTTGGAATATATCTTATATCATCATAACAGATAGAATGAGATATGAGATTAGTATATTCATGGAATTGATTTTGATTGGGACTCCTGCTTATAGTTTAGTGGCTTCTAGAAGGATTACCTCTTGGGGGAACATGGATTTCATCCCTCTTTATGGGGTGGTTGATATGTTTCCCTAACCCCAATGCTAATATAAGGGCCCTTGCCCTCTTAGCTTTAGAGGCTTGTTTGCTTCTAGAAGAATTAGTAAAATCTTTATTGACATTCCTCAAAGAAACTGTAATGTCTTGGGCTAGTTTCCCATAGGCTTCCTCTTTAGTACTCTTTATAATGGATATTGTCTTAGCAAAAAATTCCTCACTTGAAGACTACATGGCCAAATAGGAGGTCTGTGCAATTACCCTTACTTCTACATCTTGGGAAAATTCTCATTATTCAATTTGTTCCAATAAGGTTAAAACCCTTGCTACAGCAGCGGACGCTTCCAAGTCTTGAGACTCGGACATAATTTCTTTTCTCAAATTACTTTTTATTTTGGTGGCATCACCAACCAAGCATGCCAAAAAAGATGTTCCCATGATTTTTGTAGTGCGAGCGTGTTAGAGAATTTAAATATTCTCAAACTATGTGCGTCTTTTGACTTCTAATCAAAATAATCATAGATCTCTAATTTGCTTGTATTAGAGAATTAAGATCAGGAAATTAAATAATGCTAAACAAGAACATACGATGAATAAATAAAGGGACAAATAAAATTAAAGGAAGACTGTTTAAAAATAAAATAAATAAAGGCTGGATAAAAAGTAAAGCTAGAATGAAATTTGCTTCAAAGTGATTTTTCTTGATGGTTTATTGTTCCTTCCCTTCCTCTTTTCCATTTTGCTATTTATTCTCTCTTAGAATCGTTGTCCCCAAATATTGATAATTGTCTCTTATCTCACGTATCCACTTTTCCATTTCCTCCATAATCAGGGTGATAGCTGTCTCACGTATTTCTAGAAAATTAAACCTATTAAACAAATTAATGATTTGATTTATTAAATATCATTTAATTAATAAAAATATTAATTTATTTATTTAATTTTAAATTAATTAAAATCAATTTAATTTTGATAGAAACCATATAATTTAAACCTATTAAATTAATTAATGATCCAAATGTTACATATCATTTAACTTAGGTCTAATAAATTAATTAATGGCTCAAATATTAAATATCATTTAATTAACAAAAATAATAAATTAATTTATAATTAATTTATAATTAATTTATTTAATTATTTTAATTAATTAAAATCAATTTAATTTGCGGTAAAAATAAAGTGTTTACAAATTTAATAGATACATTAGATATAAATATATAAATACCTACCTTTATAAATATTATTTCAAAATGAATTTATTTATTTTATTTTTAATTTTATAAATTAAATAAAATATTTTTTCAGTAGATTGAAAACTTAAATCCATTATTTAAAATAAAAAATATCTAAACAGTTTAGATAATATATAAATATTGATATAATTAAATATGTATAAATTAATATTTAAAATTTTAAAATTTAAGATTATTGATTAATTAAATATTAAAATCAAAAAAAATTTAAAATATTAAAATTAAAATTAAAATTCAAAATTTAATATTAATTTTTAATAAAAAAATTTAAAATTTAAACAAATTTTTATATAATTTAAAATAATATATTAATTATATTATATTTTATTTATAATTAATGGAGAATGTGTGCTTATTATAAAAAATTGAATTTTTCCTATAGAATTAATTACATAAAAGTTTCAAAACGCGTGATCATTTTGTGTAATTTTGTTTGGCAAAAATTCATTTACTTGGGTGGCATATAATTTTGCCACTAATGAACGCACAGACATCGGAGATTGGCACGTTTTAAAAATAAGATAGTATTGTTTTGCAGGCGAAGAGCGAGGCGGCCACAACGTATTAAAAATTGTCATATTCCAATAAAAATGTATTAACTTATTAAAAATAAGAGATATTTTAATATGTATAATTATATTTTACAAATCTTATAAATAAGATATCATATCAAAAAATAACAAGTTTATTTTGTTATTAAGATTATATAGACGTCTATATTAGATATAATAATATTATTTATGGCGACTTCCTTGCAAGTTGGCCATCCATTAAAAGCTAGCTTTTGTTCTTTTTCCACCCATTGCATGTGTTAAGTATCACAAGCAATTTAAGGAACCAATAATATTCATCGAAGAGAAGGAAAAGATAATGGCGGATTCAAAAACCAAGTTCTTGGAAGTTTATTCTCTGTTGAAATCACAGCTACTTAGCGACCCTGCTTTTGAATTCTGTGATAATTCTCGTCAATGGGTTGAAAGCGTACCTTCTCTGCCTTTCCATTTTGCTATGCTTGATTCTTTTGCATTTTTCCCTCCTTTTGTTTTGATATCACTGTCCGATGTTATCTTTTGTCTAAATCTAGTTGCTTTTGTAAATCATGATAATAGTGATAGTTCTATTTTAATGGTGAAGTTCTATATTCGTTGTCAGGATATACTGTTTGTGTCTGCCAAATCTGATTCTTGAAGTTGTTATCTGAAAATATTGGCTTGGCTTTCTATTGGGTGCTTATTAGTTTTGGAATAGATCTAGTTAAGTTTAAAAAGCAAGCGAGTAACTAATCTTATTTAATTGATTTATTGCAACTAATCTTATTGAATTGGTCTATCAAATCTTATAACTTCAATTCAAGTTTGATCAATAGCATGGGAAGTGATTTTGAAGACTTTTATGTTCTGCAAGCAGAGTAGTGCCGATTTGTTCAACTTCCGAAGCCGACCATGCATGTTCTAAACACAATGCACCAAGTTGAATCTAGACCATTGGAAACAGTCTATAATATACATTAGACATATAGCTTGTCCCCACTATGCGGGTGTAGCTTCATTTTCTAGAGGAAAATAGCCCGTAGGACCAACCCAGTGATAAATAATGGAGGTAGGGCTGCGGAGACCTCAGGGAAGGTTTGCCTAACAGTAACAAGGTGGATGGTTGTATTCGTATATTTATTAAATTATGTTAGTGGAATGTTAATTACAATTGATGTATTTTGACCTTATCAGTTAACAACTACTATGTTACTGAGTTTTATGATGGGATCTAATACTTTTTTCCTGATTCCATGTGCACTTGTTGCAGATGCTGGATTATAACGTACCTAGAGGTCAGGAATCAGGATGTGAAAATCGAAACTTGTTGCGTATAATCTTCAAGGGAAAAGTATCGATTAACACCTTTTCGTCTTAACTTCCTAGTTTTTCTGGTTTTATGCACTGCAGGAAAACTTTACCGAGGATTGTCCGTCGTTGATTGCTATAGGGCACTTAAGGAAGGTGAACAACTGACCGAGGATGGAATTCTTCTTGCCAGTGTTCTTGGCTGGTGCATGGAATGGGTATGATTGTGGAACTCCACTTATGATTTTGGTCGCGTCAGGCTTGCAGTAGGCATAATTTCAACTATCTAGTGTGGAAATATTAACCCTTTCAGAAACCAACTATTCCAGCTTCAAGCATGCGCGATTGTTTTTGATGATATTGTGGATAATTCTCATACACGTCGCGGTCGGCCTTGTTGGTACAAACTACCAAAGGTGTGAATGTTCTATTTCTCTTCCAACTGTTGCAGAACATGATTTCTTATACTGTATCCGTTTTAATCTTATGCTGGCTTGTGAATCGGCCTGACACTGATGTGAAATTCTAAATCTCATCTTTCCGATGCATGATAGGTTGGTCTTATTTCTATAAGCGGTGGAATGGTTCTCATCAGCCAGTGCAAAAGAATTCTAAGGCTATACTTCAAAGAGAAGCCCTACTATGTCGATCTGCTGGATTTGTTCAATGAGGTACGATGATCTTAATAAACCAAATATGTCAAGGACGATTTGTCTGCTCTTGTTCATTATAATTAATTTCAGAAACAAATTCTGATTATGATTTTGTTTGCACAGGTAGAACTCCAATCACTGTCTGGGCAAATGTTAGATTTAATTTCCACTCATAATGGAGAGAGTGATCTATCAAACTATTCGTTATCACTGTAAGTGATGAACTCAATAGTGAGTTTTTTGTACATTGTTTTACCATACACATTTACCTCTTCCGGCTCGTGTCTTTCGTACAGTTATCATCGCATTGTTGAGTACAAAAACGCTTACTATTCAATGTACCTTCCAGTGAGTTATCCAATTCTTTGACCGAATAATGGCGATTGCTTATTTGCCAAACTTGTTGAATCAGTTGTGATTTTGTATATTTGGCAGGTTGCCTGTGCATTGCTTTTGGCAGGTGAGAAAGCCGAAAATCACAATGATGTCAAGGAGATCCTTGTCGAAATTACCACCTACTTCTCAGTTCAGGTTGTTCACTGTTCCCATAAGAACTGAGAACTTAATATCGTATTAAATCCAGTTTCTTTCCACTGATGGGTGTGGTTTTTCTAGTACAGGATGATTATCAAGATTGCTTCGGGGACCCAGACGTGACCGGTAAAGTAAGCTTATCAGTCTGCCAACCTCTACATATTTTCCCTAGTACGACCGAACCTTTAAAATTTTTTTAGAATAAACCAAAATTGTATTATTCGTTGCAATTTTAGTCAAAATTGATTAGTTCAAAATTTCATTTGTTACATTTAACAATGTATTTTTAATTATAGAATCCAAAAAAACTTGAAATTTAGTAAAAATTGTATTCAATATTGTTTCTAATCAAGTATGAGATTTTGGATAGCATTGCAACCAATTTTGTAATGTTGGCCTATTTTAACATTTTAAAAAGAGTTCGCTAGAATTGCATAAACACGAAAGATTTGAATGCTCTTTTTCTCTTTTTACCAACGGGGCCTTGTCTTGTTATGTAATTGGAGAGTTAACTTGTAACCTTTTTGTGTTCCTAGGTTGGAACAGATATTGAAGATTGCAAGTGCACTTGGTTTATTGTCAAAGCATTAGAACTTGCTAATGATGAGCAAAAGACTGTGTTATATGTAAGCACCTTTACACTTCATCATTCCCATGTTTCTCTTTGTTATGCTATGTCAAATTTCGTCTTGTTTCCAGGAGAGTTATGGGAAAACGGACCAGACTTGTGTTGCAAAAGTGAAAGAAATCTACCAACTTCTTGATCTTCAGGTTTGTGTTGATGTTTTTGGTCTCTTTCATCACTTATGGAATAGATAATTGTGCTCTTCATAGGACCAGGCCTGTCGTGTAATTTCATGAATTGCTAGTAATATGACAGAATGGGACCATATTGCAATTTTGCAGGCTATATATATGGAGTACGTAACGAAGACTCACGAGAAGCTTACTAAAACTGTCGAAACTCATCCGAATAAAGCTCTGAAAGCTTTATGGGGAAGATTTATAGGAACCATATGGACAGTTGACAGGGCACGAAATGCGGCTGCTGGATCTACAGCTGAGAATTGAGATGGATTTCTCGGAAGGTTCTACCAGCCAGAAAATCGCTGTGCTCTTCAGCTTTTAATCAATATAATAAAACATTGATTCCCTCTCAAACCGACCACATTATATGATTTGTCGTTGCAAATCTAAGGAATTTGCTCTAAAAATAAAGCTGAAAACTGAATCTGCTCCATACGTATCAATGTCAATCTTGATGCAATAATATGTAGAATTTTAATGATCTTTTTTCCTCTTTTGAAATGAAGAACTTGGGCATGAGGGCTCCCATTGGTTCTAATTCATCCTTGATAAATACAAAATTACAATTACTAATTATTATTACTCTCTTTTGTTTAATTCTTATAGGTAATTATATGTCAGTTTCATTTAATATTTTTAAATTTATCAATTTAATTCTAAGAGGTAACTAGTAATTTACAAATGATAAATCTATCATTTTTGAAGCAAATTTATTCCTTATTTGATGGAGTTTTAAATCTGGATATTTGTTACTAATATTAATTTGAATATTATCATATGTATACATATAGATAGAAAATAGATATCAAACATAGATTATGAAATAAAATATAAAAGCATAATATAAGATAAAATAAAATAAAAATAAGTATTATGGTAAAATATAAATAATTAAACTAAAAATAACAAATAATGGATGGTAGAATCGGCCATTTCAATATATATATATATATATATATTGGTCTTGTTGTTAGATCTTTAATCCAAAATTATATAATAATCATTCAGATTAAGATAAAGTTTAAGATCCAACTTTGATCATTCCAATAAGAAAATATATAGATTTATAAAAAGATACCTTTATTGATACAAATGTAAACTTGTTACAATTGTTTAAAGAAAATAATAAAACTAGAAGGGAAAAGAATAAGGTGAAAAGTGTTGGATGTACTAACAAGAGAGTTTTTATAAATTAAAAGGATGGAAGGGGCTAGGTTTAGGAGGAGAGGAGAAGGTAAGTGTAGTCTTGTGGAAGAGAAGTTAGAAGATAGGAGAATAGATGTGTGTGATGAATATATCGATATGTCTTCAAGGGAGGAGAGGAGGCTCCTTTTTATAGAAATGACTGGAATCTTTACTATATAGTGAATAATGTTTCATGAGAAATCTTCATTGTAGATAAACAATAGTGTCGGACTTTACGTCAAGAATCTTTATTGTAGATGAATAATAATTTATTAAGAATCTCCATTGTGGATGAACAATGCTCTATAGGAATCTTGACGTCAGAAATCTTTACTGTACATGAATAATAAACCTGTTGGAAATACAAAAATTATTTTTCTTTTTCTTTTTTCTTTATTTTATCATTTTCTTTTCTTATTTTATCTTTTTCTTTCTTTATTTTATCTTTATCTTTTTTAATTTTTAATTTTTCTCTTTCTATTTTTTCTCTTTTTTGATCTTTATTGATGGCAATATATCGTAACAATTATCTTCATTACTAAGGTAATAATCTATGTCAAAATCGTTTGTTTCTGGTAATATGGTTGACACAAAAGATGAATAAGAAGAAGTTGTAGATGGATTCTTCCTTCTTCGAGATTGAGCTTTACTGTTGTGGCTAGATGATTCAGAAGAACTGGGCTTTTATTATCTTTGAAGTCAAGGGGATTGATTATGTGACTTGTTAATATATGATTTCATAATCCTCAACAGATTGAGTTGCTACTAAGATAATGAGCCTTTTGAGCTCCAAAAGTACTATCAATCATTGGTGTTAAGGCTTTATTTTTGTTGGTGAACTAGTTTTTTACAGTATAATCAAAAGTATTATTTGTGAAGCTGTTCCACCATTTTACTTTATGCTTTATTAGAATCAAGGGTAGATTGATACCTAATTGGTACAAAATTTCAAAATACCATTAATAAATTCAAAGAATAAAGAAGATCATATAGAAAAGAAGTAATGGGGATAATGGGTTGGAAGTTGGCTTTAAAGTACTGGAATGTTGTTAAAACATCTGGTGATAAAATATTATCATGATTTTCAAAATAATACCACTAGCCCATGAGCCATAAAGGGATATTATAGGTTTTAATATTGGTGTCAAAGTAAATAAGTCATGAATGGGTATACGAAGCATTTTGGATATAAAAGAATTTTAACTAGGTATCAATGTAGTCCCAATAGCTATAAGAGGCTATAATGATTTTATAGGAAAAGAAGCTGATAGCAAATTTTACAAGTTCATATAGAGGTTTTTCTAGTTTAAAGGATGAAGTATATTTTTTATTTGTATTGAAGAATACGAAATAATATTTTTATTTTTAAGATCAAAATTATGTTTTATTTTAATAAAATCAATTTTCTCTAGAATAGCAAAGTAATACTCTTGAGGTTTTGACAAATTAGTTGGTTTGAAATACCAATTTTGTGGGTATATAGAACTTATAATTTCTCATGTATTATGGGATAATTCATTCTCAATTACAAGTGCTGTATTTGAAAAAGCTTTAGGAAACCGTTGAGATTTCATTAGAAAAATCAAAGATATATCTACAATAGTTGATTTATTTTTACTAAAGGCTTTAAATTAGGTTTTAATAGGGTTTTTAAGGAAGAAGATTCTCTTGTCTCTGGTTTACAAATGGGATAAGGACTTTACCTATAGGCTGTTAAGCCTTAGAATTGATCTCCTTTATAGCTTGGAGTATTTCTAGAGATTGGGCAAATTGTGCTATCCAATTTTTTACAATCTGAGCTTTAACATCATCTTTTTCTTGGGCGATGTCAACTCAGGACTTTATTAATTTAGAATCGGGTTTTACAATGTCTTATGAATGGTCAAAAAGGGCTTTAGAGGATGAATTAGAATGATTTTTACTTGAATTGAACTTTAAGGTTTCTTTGACTTTATTCACTTTCTTCTTTTTATTCCTAATATTCAATTAAGTAATGTGCAATACTCATTAACATGAGAAAAATTAAAAAGCTTTGATGAAGCCATGAATGATAAATATAAGATAAAGCAGATGGAAGCCATTCTAAATGAAATGAAGACCTTTCATGAGAATAATAAAACTATCTTGGCTAGTGAAGTTACCAAAATAACATCTTACATGGATTAATTATGTAGAGATTAAATTAGTTATAAATTTTAAAGTCCAACTTCTAATTTAACTTGGACTGACCATTTTAGGGTGATGGTTTAGGTCTGAAAGCTAAAAGGTCAATTGGGATAAGACTATTATATCATGGTTAGTATTAAAGATGACTTAAGTATTATTTGAAGGTTAAATGCAATAGCTCATAACATTTAAGATCAATCTAATCTTAGGGGTGGATTATGATAAGGACATCATATATTTATGGAAAAGAGATTGTAATATCTCATAGATTGATAGTAGGGAGGTTGAATGGTTTTTAAAACTTAAGGATTAACTACTAAGTTAATATAAGTTATCATTTTGGATAAATGATTTGGGCTTAAAAGTTAACTGGACTAATTGGTTAGATTATTATAAAAAGAACTTAAAAGAACAAATGGGTTTTAAGATCAAACTTGAAGAATATAATGTCCATCTTTAATTCAAAGCAAAATTAATTATCAAAGGTCTAACCAAATAAACGGTATTGACTTTGATGTGATGTTTTCATTAGTTATAAAAATGGCATCCATTCATACCATTGAGACTAGCTACAAGTCTTCACCTAGAGGTTGACTATATGGATGAAAAAATTACCTTCATACATGAGGATTTAGAAGAAGAGAAACATGTAACACTTAAAAGGTTTCACATAAAAGGTAAAGAGGATTATATTTATCCTTAAAGAAAAGTTCATATGGTTTCAAATAGGTACAAGTAACGGTATTGGAAGTTATAGTTTATTATGGAAGATCAAGACTATAAGAAGACTATTTCAAATCATTATGTATTTATAAAGATATCCTCTAATGATGATTTCATTATTTTTTTCTCTATATGAATGATATGTTTATTATTGGTTAGAACATTTTTAGAATCAATAGTTTAAAGAAAAGTTCAATAAGTCTTCTATTATAAAGGGCCTAAGATTAAGAAATAAATTCTTACCATGAAGATTATCATAGATAAAGGCATTCCAAAATTATGGTTGTCATGGATGTATTAAGAAAAGGTACTTTAGATATTTGACATAAACAAAGTTAAAGTGGTTAGTAGCCCTCTTATAAATGAATAAAAGGAAGAAATGTTTAATGTTTCATATGCTTCAATAGTTAAAATCTCAATGTATGTTATAGTATATACATTACCAAATATTGCTCATTCGGTTAAGATGATGAGTTAGTTTTTTTTTTTAAATACTAGAAATGAATATTAAATTGCAAGTAAATGGATTTGTAGGTATGTATAAGGTACATCTAAAATAGACTTTTTTTGGTGATACAAAGCATGTGTTAATTAATTACATAAATGTAAATATGATTAGTATTGTTAATTATAGAAAGTTTGCATTAGTTATCATATTACTTTTAGAAGAGGAAATTACGTTATGATAATCAAAGTTATAGTAGTAGAACTAGAAATTTATGTAAGGTGGCTTAATTTCAAAGTAAAACTATATGATTCAATAAAATTTTTATTAATGCAAAAAGATAACATATATACAATGATTTGAGAAAAATATACCGTTAAGATGAGGGAAGAGGAAGCTGAATTTAGAACTTTACATGTTTTGAAAATGTTGTAAACTTTTATCTTCATCAATTTCTTTAAATATTTATCTTTCAATATAATATAGAATCATATCATTCAACCATTCATCATCAATATTATTTCATGATTCTATTTTAATGATATTCATTGCTAAGAAAGCCTTTTCAACTGTTGTTATTATCATTGGTAAGATCAATGTCAACTCAATACGATGATAAATTAAAAGAAAAAATTAAATGTTTGTCCATTTGAAACATCTTCATAGCTAGACTTACAATATCATGACAACTTAAAATATCATCATTTCTTCTCATATTATGAATTTGTACATCAAATTATTATTTTAAGACAACATGATCATACATGAAAAAATTATTAAAGTAAATCTTAACAAGTTGAAAAACCATTTCACAATCATATTTAGAAAAAGAGTTTCTTAGATCAAAATAAGCAATGCATTGGAATAACTCTATAAAGGTTTCACTAAATTAATCTGAAATCCCAGTGGAAGTATAGCAATACATGCAATTTATAGTGGTTTGGAACTAACTCTTGCCTACGTCTACTTCTTCTAAGTTCTCAACTTAAGGTTCCACTAATCACAAATACAATCAATAAAAGAAAGGATTCCTCAATTAAATCCTAATCCAAGTGTTTTCAGGCTCATACTCAAACCTTTACAATAATTGCAATCTCACAGCAATTAAACTCTCAATTACAACTTAATGCCCCAAGCATTAATCTCACACCAACCCACACCACGCATTAAAAAGTTTCTAGAAAGTTGCATATGATCGTACCAGACTAGGTATGCCCATACCAACTTAACAAGCCATATTTGAAAATGAGAGGGAAATTAGGTACGACCATACCATCCATTGGTACGCCCGTACCAAAATAGTTTTCCTGAGAAATAATTTTCTTATAAGCAACCGTACGGTCATGCTAACCAATGGTACACCCATACTAAAACAAGTTTACTGACAAACCAAATTCCTACGAGCAATGGTATGCCTGTACCAAACTTAAGGAAACAAAGCTAACTTTGTACGGTCAACCGTACGCCCGTACCAAAATAGGTACGCCCATACCACTCATAAAAACATACTTTAAAATGGCAAATAACTTAAATTGACTCACATGTGACACATATATCAAAATCTTGGGTCTAATAATCTCCCCTTTTTTGATATTGGCAATCAATTTAAGTTCAATTTGTAAAACATGTTTAAATGAAATTTTGAATTGAAAAATTTTAGAAATCTCCCCCTTTATTTTAGAATTCATGCCATCAATTATAACAATCAATCAATCAATTACAAATAGAAGAAGAAAAACATAAATATCAAAGCAAACTGTATAACGTATGATTAGAGCAATATATATAATTGTAAAAACATAAATAAAATCATATGATCAGAGCATTATAAACAGAATCATATGATCAAAGCATTATAAACATAATTATATGATCAAAGCATTATCCAATTTAGTTATAATCAGAGCATTATCCAATTTAGTTATAATCAGAGCAAATGATAATAAGCAATAATAAGGATAAACAAGATAGGATAATGAACTGAATAAACATCATATGCTATATATACTTAAAAAGATATCCAATAAAGAAATAATGATAATGAAAATCAAAAACTAATCTTTAATATCCTAAAACATCTCCCCCTTTGACAACATCAAAATAATCACTGTGGGTTCTGAGGAGGAGGCGGACTCGGTGGAGGAACAATGAAAGGATCCATCATAAGACTGATGGAATGTAGGGTCTCAGATGTAGTCATCTGAAACTCATGAAACTCTGCTGTGTGCTGATCATATCATTGATATAAAAATGGACATACTAACGAATATGAGCAAGCTGCTGATTAGCCTAGTCAAAACGTCTCTCGAAGGCATCTAATTGATCAAGTCGAGTGATGATAACAGCAAACTACTGAGAGATAGAATTAGTGGATGCAGCAGCTAGAGCAAGAGTGGAAGTACTAGCTAGAGCAGGGGGATCAGGAACCACAGCAAATGAGGAAGATTTACCCTAGAAGTAACGCTGTCATTTGTGGCTCAGAGCTACCTGGTGTGAGGCATCAATGGAAGGATCTAAAGGGTCAAGCCACTCTACAGGTGTGTCATCAAGAAGTGGCACCTGCATATGCTGACAGGCAGCAACTGCACTATGTCTAAATAGGTTGAGTGTATCATTAGGTAGACCTAATGATCAAAGATGCTCAAGGCATCATGCAATGTACTCAAAGTGAGTATGGAACTCACCATTAGAATCATGCTGAAGGAGTATGGAGTGCTTGATGAATGATAAGTCTATATTAGGACCTTTCAGTCCAAGAGTGGGTGAAGAAGCTAAAAAGGCATGCAGTTACTGGCAGATGTAGTGAATGATAGGATTGAAAAGAATAGCTCTGTTGGGCTACTTCTAAATGCCGACCTCATGGAAAGAGATCTGAAGCCAACGTCCAGGCTAAATCGGTGTATCCATGACCATGGAGTAAATAAAAATCAGGTAAGGGCCAGTAATGATGTCATTAAACTCAGATCTCTCAAAAATCAAATAGGAGATGAGTCTATGATAGTAATAGAGTGAGGGAGACTTAAGACAGGAGGCTTTAAGCCTCTAAGGACGGAAAGGAGTATCGAGTGCGATTTCCCTCCAGAAGTCGTTGTAGTCAAATACTGTAGATTTGGCATTAGAAATGCCATCAGTATGGGAATCAAAAATCCTATCAAAATCCTATCAAACTCTGTAAGAGAAAGTCTATAAGAACTTCAAAGCTATAGACTGAATGAAGTGGTTATCTAAGAATGCAAAATTTGACCAACCTACATTGGCCAAATACCATAGAATGTTATCCTCCGATCCGGTTAGATGGAAAGTAGGGAGACATGTAAATCAAGAGTGAGAAAATACTTTCTCACTCAAAATAAAGGAGACAGAAGTAGCAGCACGAAGACCAGAGCCTGTTGGCATAGTGCATTTGACTTTACGTCCTTGAGACGAAGAGCCACCATGAGACTTGAGAGCTAACATATTAAAAAATAGTGAAAAATAGATAATTTATCTAAAAAACAGGATTTTTCAAAAATTCGGTAGAGTTTCGACTAATTTTTGAAAAACTTAAGAATTAGTACCTACACGGAAATTAATAAAATTTGATACAGAGCACCACAACACAATTCTAAGCAACTATCTTTAAATAACCTAGAGCTAAAACAACCTAAATTGAGTAAAAAATCAAAAAGAAAAATGGCATTAAAATAGTTAAAACTCAAAATAAAATAGAAGAATCGAGAGAAAACCAACCAAAAATGGAAGAAATGATTGTGGGCAAATGGATTTGGAGTGTTTTGGGACTGATTTTGGTAAATTCGATTGAGATTTGAAGAGAAATCAGAGAAAATTAGAATCTGGTAATCGTCGGTAACTGAAAAATCACGTTTAAAATTGGTTTCCCAGATCATGTACAAGCATACCACCTAAGTGTACGGCCGTACGGCTCAAAAATACCTGAAAAATCACTATCGTGTATGGGCATATAGAATGAGTATGACCATACTAAATTTTGAAGAAAAATGCCTTTGAGAGACGTACGGGCGTACCAAGACATGGTACGACAGTGCGAGATTTTGGATAAAAATGTGAATTAAGGTAGTAAGATCCGTATGAGTGTACGAAAATAGGTACGGTCGTATGGGGACTAAAATTTAGAAAATTTTGAAGAGTTCTGAGAATTTTCTTGAAATTTCTAAAGTCCACCAAGTACACCTAGTTCAAAAATGAACCATCTATCATTCCTAGCTCATGTTTGATGAAGTTTAATCATTCTTCACTAAGGGGTTTTGTAAAAATATCTGCCAATTGGTGAGTTGTATCAACAAATTCTAATATACAAACTTTCCTTTTTGCACATTATCATGTAGAAAATGATGTCTAATATCTATGTGCTTAGTCCTAGAATGCTGAATTGGATTCCTAGACAAATTTATAGCACTAGTATTATCACATTTAATAGAGGTGCATGAAACACAAACATTGTACTCCCTTAATTGTTGTTGAATCCAAAGTACTTGAGCACAATAACAACCTACGAATATATACTCAGATTCAGTAGTGGACAGAGACACACCATTTTATTTCTTGCTAAACCAAGAAACCAGAAAATTCCCTAAGAAATGATAAGTACCAGACATACTTTTCCTATCTAACACATTTCCAGCAAAATCAGCATTAGAACAGGCAGTCAAGTCAAATGAATCATTCTTAGCATACCATAAGCTATAATGCATAGTACCAATCAAGTATTTGAAAATGCGTTTCACAGCACACAAATATGATTCCCTAGGAGATGACTGAAATCTAGCACACATACACACAACAAACATTATATCCTGCCTAGAAGCAGTTAGGTAAAGCAAACTACCTATCATACCTTTATACTTCTTTTGATCAACCTGTTTGCCACTTTCATCCAAAGAAAGCTTTATGGTAGTGCTCATTGGAGTTTTGTTCGATTTTACATCTTCTAGTCCAAACTTCTTTAACATTTCTTATCAGTACTTGACTTAATTGATGAAGATTCCATCTTCACATTGCTTGATTTGAAGTCTTAAGAAATACTTCAACTCTCCCATCATGCTCATTTCAAATTCTTCCTGCATACACTTAGAGAACTCCTTACATAATTTTTCATTAGTAGCACCAAATATGATATCATCACATAGATTTGAACAAGCAAGATATCATGTTTATAATGCTTAATGAAAAGTGTTGTGTCTGCTTTACCTTTTTCAAAGCCATGATCAATGAGAAAACTACTCAACATATCATACCAAGCTCTAAGGGCTTGTTTAAGGCCATATAAAGCTTTGGTAAGTTTGAAAACATAGTTTGGAAATTCAAAATCCTCAAAACCGAGGGGTTGTGCAACATAAACTTCTTAATTGATAAAACCATTTAAAAATGCACTTTTCACATCCATTTGAAAAAGTTTGAAGTTCATATGAGATGCATATGCCAATAACATTCGAATAGCTTCTAATCTAACTACAGGTGCAAAGGTTTCATCAAAGTCTATTCCCTCTTCTTGAAAATATCCTTATGCCACTAACCTAGGTTTATTCCTAGTTATGACACCACTTTCATCAAGCTTATTCCTAAACACCCACCTAGTTCCTATAATAAATGCATCTCTAGGCTTAGGTACTAAGGACCATACATTATTCCTATCAAATTGATTTAGTTCATCCTGCATAGCTAACACCCAACTCTCATCATCTAAGGTTTCATTCACATTCTTAGGTTCAATTTGAGAAATAAATGCAAGATTGTTATGAATATCTTTAAATTTAGAATGAGTTGTTATCCCTTTTGATGTTTCACCTAGGATTTGTTCCTTGGAGTGCCCTTTTAGAAAATGCCACTACTTAGGAAGGTTATGATCAATGTGGGTTGTAGCTAGGTGAGGAGGAAGATCATTCACTTCTTCCTTGTCAATATCTTTAGGTGTAGCTCCTTGTACATTCTCATTCTCTTCACCTTGTTCCAAAAGGATTCCTGCATCATCATTTCTTGGACCAAGGGAGTTAGTCTCATAAAAAACAATATGCATTGATTCCTCTACAATCAAAGAACATTTGTTAAACACCCTATATGATTTACTAGATGTTGCATATTCTAAGAATAAACCTTCATCTATTTTTGAATCAAATTTCCCAAGGTTATCCTTGGTGTTTAAAATGTTTCACTTGCATCTGAAAACACTAAAGTATGAAATTCTCAAATTTCTACCATTCTATAGCTCATAAGGACTTTTATTCAAAATCTATCTTAAATGAACTCGATTTATGACATAAGAAGCGGTATTAATCACTTAGGCCTAAAAGTATGATGACAATTGATACTCATTGAGCATAAAATGTACCATGTCATAAAGGGTTTAGTTTTTCCTTTCCACTACCCCATTTTGTTGAGGAGTTCTAGGAGATGAAAAGTTATGATGAATTCCATGCAAATTACAAAAGATTTAAAACTTTCATTTTGAAATTCCTTTCTATGATCACTCCTAATTGAAGATATATAATAACCCTTTTATTTTGCATTCTTTTGGTTAAAGTTTGAAAAGCATTGAATGCATAATCTTTATGAGCTATAAATGAAACCTAAGTAAACCTAGAGTAATCATTAACAATCACATGTGCATAATGCATGCCACCTAAACTAGCAATCCTAGTAGGTCCGAATAAGTCCATATGCAATAATTGAAGAGGTTTAGAGGATGTTGCCTTGTTTTTCACCTTAAATGAGGATTTTACCTATTTTCCCATTTGACAAGCCTCGCACACTTTGTCCTTTGCAAATTTGATCTTTGGAAGTCCTACCACATGTTTGTTCTTCCTAAGATCACCAATGCTTTCGAAGCTAACGTGTCCGAGCCTTTTATGCCAAAGCCATGAATCCTCACTTAAAGAAACAAGACACTTCACATTTTTGTTAGGAATAAATTCTAAATCAATCATGTAAATATTATCTATTCTATCTCTTTGAAAGACTAACCTATCATCACTAATCCTATAAACAAGATAACTTTTGGGATCAAAAACTACTTTAAAACCATTATTATACAATTGACTAATGCTAAGCAAGTTATGTTTTAATCCTTTTACTAACAAAACTTTGCTAATAGAAAAATTGGAATCCTTACTGACCTTACCAATTTCAACAACTTTACCTTTGGCGTTGTCTCTAAAGGTGACATTACCGCCCTCATATTTTTCAAGGTTGGAGAAAAGGCTTGCATTACCGGCCATATGTCTTGAGCATCCACTATCGAGATACCATTTGTTTTCACTAATCTTAGATCTCAAGCATAATTGTTAAACATAAATACATTTACTTCTTTTTAGGTACCCAAATGTATTTGGGTCCTTAGGGGTTAAAAGCATTTATATCATCATTCTAATGAATCTTCCTAATGAAACATCTATTGGTTGTAGGCCCCTTTCTATTGCAATAATGGCATATAACATTCTTAAAAATAGAATGGTTATGCACATATTTCCTTTTAGATGTATGAGAATGATTATGATTATATGAACATGAACATTGATGCATTTTATGTTTATGCACTCTATTAACTTTAGGTTGAACATGTTTCTTTTTAAAATCATTTAGTTTTTATGTTGAAGTGGAAGCTTTGATAAAAACCATGCCCTTAAAGGTGTAGGAGGAGTTTTGATTAAATCCTTTGCCTTCAAAATCTTAGCATTTTCATCCTTTAAAAACTTGTTCTCCTTTTCAAGACTTTCAAGTTTTGTTTTACAAGAATTAAATTCATTTTGTAAAATGGTTTCTCTTTTAGAATGGATGCATGTTTACCTCTAAGTAATTGATGCTTCCTAGCTAAGTTTTCATACTTTCTTAAAAGTTCTTCTAATGCACCACATTCATCGTCATCATCAAGTTCATCATTACTATAATAAGATTGAGATGATTTGATTACCTCATCCTTCTCATCATCCAAGAATGCCATGAAGCAAAGATTGGTAGCCCTTTTATCACCAGACACATCCTAGTTCATTTCACTATCATCATCCCACGTTGCTTTCAACACCTTTTTCTTGAAGGGTTTGGATGGTTTCTTGAGGCGAGGGCATTCATTTCTCATATGTCCCGGCTTATTGCATTCATAGCAAATGGATTGATTTCTTCAAAAATTGTCCCTTCGGTTTAAGTCCCATCTTGCATTGAATGGCTTCTTGCCATCTTTCTCAAATTTCTTCTTTTTCATAAGAAGAGTCTTCACACGTTTGGAGAGGAGGGCCACATCATCATCAATCTCCCCTTCGTTTATGGAAGAGGCATCTTCTTCTTTTGAAGCTTTAAGTGCTATCCCTTTTCTCTTGTCTTCCTTAACTCCTTATCTTAGTATAATCTCTTGTGTAAATAGTTTCCCTAGAAGTACATCGGTAGACAGAACTTAGAAGTCATTTGCTTCTTCAATGGATGTCACTCTAACCTCCCAATCCTTCTTAGGAAGGACCTACAAGATTTTATTATTGATGTCTTCTTTTTGGTACATCTTGCTAAGCTTCATTAGGCCATTGGTGATCATAATGAGTCAGTTGTATATTTCAGAAATTAACTCATTTGCCTTCATTGTGAATAGCTTGTATTGATATGTCAACAATTGAATTTTCTTATTCTGAACTTGATTAGTTCCTTTATGATGAGTCTCTAAAGCAGTCCATATTTGCTTTGCCGTAACACAATGTGATACTTATCCATACTCCTCATGACTTATAGCATAGTATAGTATATTCATCACCTTCTTATTTCAAAAATTTACTTTCAATTCCTCCCTAGTCCATTTCTCTAGCTTTAAGTGAAACAACATCATCAATGGTAGTTGTTGGAGGCGAGAACTCATTTACCATCAAGTCGAACAATTCAATTCCATCGCTATCCAAGAAAACTTCCATTTGGTGCTTCTAATACAAATGGTCAGTTCCATCAAAGAATGGGGGTCTTGTAAATGATTGATGGGTCTTGTAAATGATTGACTCTTAACTCTTTGAATTACCATGGGATCTATCACTCTAGAATTTTACTTCTAATGCAAATGAGCACCAAAGCTCTGATACCAAATGAAATCCCAATGGAAGTATGGCAACACGTATGATTTATAATGGTTCGGCACTAACTCTTGCCTACGTCCACTTCTCCTAAGTTCTCAACTTAGGGTTCCACTAATCAAAAATACAATCAATACAAGAAAGGATTCCTCAATTGAATCCTAACCCCAGTGTTTTTAGGCTCACACTCAAACCTTTATAATAATTGTAATCTCACAGCAATTAGACTCTCAATTACAACTTAATGCCCTAAGCATTAATCTCACACGAACCCATAATTACAAAACCTAACTCTTAGGTTATGGGAATACAATACAAGAGAGTTACAAAAGCTAGAATTACAATACAACAAATAAACTTACTTGTAAACAAAGTAGAACACTCAAAGGAAGCTTGCATAGGGAAAATTAGCTGTTAGATTCAAAGCATATTATGTTCTATCTTAAAATAAAGCTGTTAGAAAGGGTTTAAAGCCTTTCTGGAAAGTCACGTATGGCCGTACCAAATTTGGTATGCCCGTACCAACTTAAAAAACCATATTTGAAAATGAGAGGGAAATTAGGTATGATCGTACCATCCATTAGTACGCCCGTACCAAAATAATTTTCCTGAGAAACAATTTTCCTGTGAGCAATCGTATGGTTGTACTAACCAATGGTACGCCCATACCAAAATAAGTTTACTGAAAAACCAAATTCTTGCGAGCAATGGTACATCTGTACCAAATTCAAGGAAACAAAGTTAACTTGGTACGATCAGCCGTATGCCTGTCCACATAATAAATCAAATTGGTACGCCTGTACCACTCATAAAAACATACTTTAAAATGGCAAATAACTTAAATTGACTCACATGTGACACACACATCAAAATCCTAGGTCTAACGTGATCGTCTATCTTAATAATAATTAAATTAATTATAGTAAGAAAAACCTTAGCATGATAATGATGATGATAAGTCATAAATTGACCCTAACGCCTTGAACAACCTCTAATTAGTATGTTATCTTCCATATTTGACATTAGAATAGACATTGTATTACAAAAAATTTTGACTTCTCCCATAAGTATATCCTCCTTTAATTCTTGCAAAAGATCTTTTAAGGTTACAATCAATCCCATTGCATTCATAATGTTTTGGTCTTTTTGTTGCAATGAAACTGATAATTCATTCGTCAATCCTAACACTTTCATTATCAAATGTAAGATAAATATAAATTTAAAACTTTCCATTTTTTATATCAAACTTGATGTTATGCCTTTTTTTAATCTAAAATACTCCATCATTACATACAATAAGTAATACCTCTAACATAGATTCTCACATTGTAAAGAAGTGTATTCAAGTTATGTAAGATGAACCTTATTGAGTGTCATCGGATCTTACAAAATTAATCTCTTCATGTTTTCCTCTTTTTGAGAAAATTTCACTTTTCTCTAGTTTTTCTATAATCTTCTCATAGTGTTTTTTAAACAATGCATCTTTTCTTTTACAAGAAGCACCAATAATGTTTACAATCATGTTGAAATAGTTGAAGAACTCAGAAATAACCAAAATATTATTTATGACAATAATGACCACTAATTACAACTTATGCATAAAATAATGAACATAAAAGACATACAAATTTTCATTCAAAATTAAAATCTTAAACCCTTTAAATTGTTCACTCATATTTGAGGCTCCATTATATCTATTCCCTCTAAGTTTAGAATAAGATAAACCATATTGAATAAATAAGTTATCTAAAGATACTTTCATGAAGAGGCCAAAGTATCAGTAATATATTCAAGATTAAAAAATCTTTCAATACCTTATCTTTGTTTATTCATAAAACTCATAAGCATAGCCATCTGTTTTTTATTAAGATATCATGAGACTTATCAATAAGTAAAGAAAATTTATTACATTTAATCTCATTAACAGTTACTTGTCTAGTCTCTTTTGCACAAGCTCTTACTAAATCTTTTTATATTAATAGAGAAGTTAGTTGATTATTCCTAGGAGCATTTTCATTAATCACATATATAATATTCTCAGCCTCTTTTTTATACCAATTCAACATCTATAGAAAGTTATTTAAGGAATCAATAAATTTATCATGACCATTAAAAACATAACCTTGTAGTATAAGAAATCTTACCACATGTAAAATAGCTGTCAAATAAGATCTATATACAATCTTCATTTCTCTACTATGAGTATATAAAACATATGACATGCTTTATCTCTGATTTTTTTAAAGCATCACAATAACATAATATGTTGTTATGATCATTATTAACTCTATAAATATGTTAAATAAAAATTTGAAAAACTTTCTTCCAATAACTGAATCTTGATATTGTGAAAATATTATTTCTAAATCTATAACTTGATTGCTTAAAAAGATAATAATAAAAATAATATGTTGTATCTATTTCTACATTATATTCAAACTAATCAAACTTCTCAAACCATGTTTTATTAAAATGCCTAAATTGATTTCCTTGTTTTTTTTCCTAGGAAAATTATATTGTTTGGTGTGGACCCTTCAATAAATATTCTCTCCTCACTTGATCTCTAATTTTTACAACATACTCTTCAATTAATCTTCGATGCCTTAGATCAATAATAATTTCATTTGGATTAAACTCAGTAGCAACTCAAGGTTTCTTTTATAAGGAATGCTCACTTCAGATGATGAATCTGCTCTAGATTCAACATTATTTTGTATTGGTTTAAAAAACCTCTCCATATCTATAAAGTTGAATTCAATTATATTAATTAATTTGAGTTAATATTATTTAAATATTATGAATAATAAATAAATAAATAATTATTTTACTTCTTTTGCCTCCCAACTAAGGTAATAACCTAACTAATTTGAAAATTTATGTCTTACACATACCACTTGTAGTATTCATACATGTTTTTGAAATTTTATTGGCATCTCCCTATATAGTTCTTTGAACACATATTAATAAATACAATAATTTATCATGAATATCATGATATCATTGATATATGATAAACTATTATATTTACAATGTGCTAAAAAAAATATGATAGAGAGATATATAGATGAAATTTAAAAATGTGTATAAATTTAATATGTTTAGTATGTTATTAATATAAGACAATAAATTTTTAAACTATCCAACAAAACAATTTAGTGGAATTCCATTACTCTAATGGTAAATCCACCAAACAGGATCTAAGATTGCTTATTAGAATGATTGGAGCTTCTTAGATACTAATAATATAAGTTCATCAATATCTAACGTTTAATATTAATTCCAAAATAATAATGCCAAATAATATACTTATATAAACATAAATGATAAAAAATGTAAATAATAAATGTGAAAATTAACTATTACAACAAAGGTTCAAAAAGTAAATATTTAATCAAAATAATTATTTTTAATCAAATTAACATAATTGGCTTATTCCTAAATTATATATTTTTACATAATTAATTTAAAGTAGTTAATTAATTTTCAGTACCAACAATTAAAATATATTTACTTAATTAATATGGTTAACTAAATAATTATTTTGAAGTATATGCTTAATCTAAATAATTAAAATTTGCATATTAATTAACTAAATAAATATTTTAATTTGATTAACTATCTTAATATAGTTAATTATTTTAATCTAAATATTATCAATCAAATAATTACTATTTATATCACTACTTATTCTAAATTGTTAGACCCTAGGTTTTGATGTGTGTACCATGTGTGAGTCAATTTAAGTTATTTGCCATTTTTTATGGATGATTTTGTGTTGGTACGGGCATACCAAATTGCTTAGTTGGGTGGTACGACCATACGGCTGACCATACCAAGTCAGTATTGTTTGATAGAACATGGTACGGGTGTACCATTAGTTGGTACAGGCATACCAATGCTCATAGAAATTTTGTTTGTCAGTAAACCTATTTTGGTACGGGCGTACCATTGGGTGGTACGACCATACATGAGCTTGTAGGAAAATTGTTTGTTAGGAAAAAATGTTTTGGTATGGGCGTACCATATTTCCCTCCCATTTTTCCAAAGGGATTTTGAAATTTGTACGGGCGTACAAAAATAGGTACGGCCGTATGCAACTTTAAAGAAAGATTTTAAACCCTTTCTAATGGCTATTTTCATATAACAACTTTCATATCTTTATCTCTAACAGATAGTTTTGTAGAGCAATTACTCCATTGAGCATTGATTATCAAGAACAAGTAAGTTTACTTGTATTTTATGTTTCTATCTATTGTAAACTCTCTTCTATTGTATTCCCACTTATGAAAAGCTAGGGATTGCTTTTGTGGGTTGGTGAGTGATTAATGCTTAGGCATTAATTTGTATTTAAGAATTTATAAGGTTAATTATTGTAAAGGTTTGAGTGTGAACCTGGAAAACACTAGGATTTAGGATTCATCTATGGAATCTTCATTGTAATTGATTGAGATTTAGTAGAACCCTAAGTCAAGACTTAGGAGAAGTGGACGTAGGTAAGAGTTAGTGCCAAACCATTATAAACCGAGCACGTGTTACCTATTCCGTAAGGGATTTCATTTGGTATTAGAGCATTGGTACTCATTGTTTAGAAGAAGTAAAATTCTTAAGTTAAAGATCCTATGGCAACAAGTGAGAGTCAATCATTTACAAGACCCCCTTTCTTCGATGGAACTGATTATCCTTATTGGAAGCATCGGATGGAAGTCTTTTTAGACAACGACAGAATTGAATTATTTGACTTGATAGTAAAAGAGTATACTCCTCCAATAACAATAATTGATGGTATTGTCTCTCTCAAAGATAGAGAAGAATAGAATAGGGAGGAATTAAGAGCAAACTTCTAGAACAAAGAAGCGATGAACATCTTATATTGTGTTATACGTCGTGAGGAATATGGTTGAGTATCACATTGTGTCATGGCAAAGCAAGTATGGACTACCTTGGAGACTCATCATGAAGGAACCAATCAAGTTCGGAACAAGAAGATTCAATTGTTGACATATCAATATGAGCTGTTCACAATGAAGGTAAATGAGTCGATTTCCAAAATGTACAATCGACTCATGGTGATCATAAATGGTATAATGAAGCTTGGCAAGATGTATCAAAAAAAGGACATCAATAACAAAATCTTGCGAGTGCTTCCCAAGAAGGATTGGGAGGCTAGAGTGACATCAATTGAAGAAGCAAATGACTTATCTGTACTATCAATAGACGTGCTTCTCGGGAAGCTTCTTACACACGAGATTACCCTTAAGCAAGGGGTAGAGGAAGACAAGCAGAGAGGAATTGCTCTTAAAGCTTCAAAAGAAGAAGATACCTCTTCCATAAGTGAAGGGGACATCAATGATGAAGTGGCCCTGCTCTCCAAATGTATCAAGAATTTTCTCATGAAGAAGAAGAAGCTTGAAAAGGATAGCAAGAAACCATTCGAGCAAAGAAGGGACTTCAACCGAAAGGATAATCCATGAAGGAATCAAACAGTTACTATGAATGGAACAAGCTGGGACACATGAGGAATGAATGCCCTTGCCTTAACAAACCATCCAAACCTTTCAAAAGGAAGGTATTGAAGGCTATATGGGATGATGATAGTGAATCAAATGAGGAGATGTCTGGTGATGAAGGAGCAACCAACCTTTGCTTCATAGCATTCTTGGATAATGAAGAAAATGATGAGGTAACCACATTATCTCAATCTTATTATAGTAATGATGAAGTTGATAATGATGATAATTGTGGTCCATTAGAAGAACTTTTAGGAAAGTATGAAGACTTAGCTAAGAAGCATCAACTGCTTAAAAATAAACATGCATCCATTTCAAAAGAGAAAACTGTTTTGCAAAATGAATTTGACTCTTATAAAACAAAACTTAAAAGTCTTGACAAAGAAAACAAATCTTTAAAAGATGAGAATGATAAGCTTTTAAAAGAAAAAGATTTATTGAAAGATAACTTGTCTAGGTTTGAACAAGGTGAGGTTAAGATAGATACCATTTTAAAACACCAAAAACTTAGTGGTAATAAAGAGGGTCTTGGATTTAATCAAAACTCCTCCCACACCTCTAAGGGTACCATTTTTATCAAACCCTCTACATCACAACAAAAACCAAATGATTTCAAAAAGAAACATGTTCATCTTAAAACTCATAAAGCATATATGCCTGCTAATAAGATGCATCATTGTTCATGTTCTTGTTCACATAATCATAGTCATTCATATGCAACTAGGAATAAATATGTGCATAATCATTCTAGGTTTAGAAATGTTGTATGTCATTATTGAAATAAAAAGGGGCATGCAACCAATAGATGTTTTATTAGAAAAATGCATTGGAATGATGATGTGAATGTTTCTAACCCCTAACGACCCAAATAAATTTGGGTAACTAAAAAGAAGTAAATACATTTGTTTTGATAGGTATGATTGAGATCCAAGATTAATGAAAATAAGTGGTATCTCAATAGTGGATGCTCAAGACATATGACTTAGAATGCAAGTCTCTTCTCCCATCTTGAGGAATATACAGGAGGTGATGTCACTTTTTGAGATAACGGCAAAGGTAAAGTTGTTAGAATTTGTAAGTGTTGACCCTGACTTTTCACCCTCGTATAATTTTGGATCTTTATTGATTCGGTTAGGATTTAGTCCCCTGTATCGATCCTGATTATGCGTTTAGGCCTTTGTATCTTCCTCTGTGTGTTCTGGTGAGCAGAACATTTCAGGACTAGTGGGGCCCACCATGGCACCTGGCGGGACCCGCCGCGTATTATGAGTGTTTTGTACGTA
>CANYBF011559097.1:0-84719 GCA_948192965.1 Dalechampia spathulata | reverse complement strand
TCTTCATGTAAATTTTAAAAAATAATATTTATCTTTGAATTAAAATTTAAAAAGTAATATTTATCTTCATATAAATGTTAAAAAATAATATTTATCTTTGAATTAAAATTAAAAAAAGTAATATTTATCTTCATATAAATTTATAAAAATAATATTTATATTTGAATTAAAATTAAAAAAGTAATATTTATCTTCATATAAATTTATAAAAATAATATTTATCTTTGAATTATTAAAGTTAAAGGAGAGGATAGACTTGTCTTTTCACTTCCCCCTCTTCCTTCTTTTTATATGATATATGATATAAATTTAAAAAATGGTGTATTTATGTAAATTTCCAGGAGCTGCGCGAGATCCATAAGAACACAATACATTTAAGCAAGGAGTATGGGCTGGGAGTCCATTAGCCCATGTATCAGTAGGAGGACCTAGACCGCCTAACATGGATACCCAGGTAAAAAAAATAAAAGGAAATGATAGAATTGTTACTGACAGTCAAGAATTACAAAATTATTCATTAATTAACAAAGAAAGTCAGTCAGGTCCTAATAAATTTTTTTAAAAAAATCTTTCCCAAGAACAGGTGGAACGGCGTGGATTTCTCCCTTGTCTATCAGTGACATGCGTGCCAAGCCTTTAAACCGAAACAGACCTGCTAGTTTCTCTTTTACCTCCAATGCCATCCCAAATGCCATGGTATCCACAGAATCAACCCCATTAACATGGTCTACGATGGACCCTTTTTTACTTTTCTCAGTAATAATCCATTTGATAATCAAAGTAATCAACCATGGGAGTTAAGCTCAGATATTAAGGCGTTTTGCCTAGTTATTTACTTTAATCCAATGTTCAGAGTTTGATGATGAGACAGCAAATCAAATATGAGTGACTCCCATCATTACCGACTCGATGAATTCCTGAATTTATTTCCTCTAATACGCCGCTTTCGTAGGTGTCTCTTTTGGTATAGATAAACACAGTAATCAATTACGAGTGGAGGAGACGGCAACGTGTTACACTGCAAGTAAACACTGCAACTTCGGCTATTGAACCTTAAAAACTCGAAACCACATATAGCACTTGCATGGACTCACCTCATGAACCAGTAGGCCTTGCACCAAATATAAACCTGAATTGTGGTGGGATCTTTTGTCCGTATGAATTCTCTGATATAACTTGCTCTCTTTTTCGCTTCAAAATGGCACTAAAATATACGGGTACAGTCAAATTTCCTGTCATTTGAAACAATAGGGTTCCTCTCTCTTTTCTTTTCAAATGAGATGATGAAACTTGATTACAGTGCAGTGAAATTGACACCATGTTCTAGACTTGAACCCAAGCTTCGAACCCAAGTGTTACCATACCAAAAACTTGATAGAAATTTACTTTTGACGATGAAGAATAATTACGTTGATGTTAAAGGGTAAAAACAAGAATTAAGGGACCACAAAATGATATTCATAATATGGGTGTGGTGAAGATTTGTACCGTGTGGCTAGCAAAGAATTGCTACCAGTGTGACTGTTTCAACATAATTAGGAAAAAACGCCTGGAATTTTAATGAGCTTGAGTAAACAGAGGATCGTATGGTTCATTTTCTGTGTCCTCTTTATTATGCCGTTTCTGATAGTATTTTTGGGATGAGTACTTGGGGATTTGAGCTTCCAAGGGCCCAAAACCATTTATTTCATTACAATGTGCTCCTCAAGCACCTGAATATAATGCTAGATAGTTAAGTATAATCATAAATTAGGCCAATCCAATCTCATTAACCATCATACAAGAGATTCATATAAACAGATGCAGTTTTTGACTTTCATTACTCGATAATAATATCTTGCAGTGATTTTGGACCATAAGCTAAGCTAAATTGATATGTACGTGTGATCATCTGAATACTTTAAGGCCATTGAACCCACTAGAGCTGCAGTTGGGTGGTTTACGTGGCGGGTTAAGAATTCAAAACAATGAAGCTTCGATAAAACTTTGTGGGATATCAAGTGATTCTTAATTAAGGAAAGACTTGCAGAAATGTTATGAATGATCAAACAAGCAGCATTTAAAGAACACTCGGTTGAATTGTGCTATTAATGAGCGTGGGGTTCATGAAGCAGGACCATGGACCATGCACATTGTTTAACCCAATTTATGCTAATAAATTTAGTCATATTTGATATTTATATAGATAAATCAAGTTGATCAACAATTTAGAAGTACCATGTATAAATAAATATTATAAATTTCATGATGAAAGCAACATAGCAAGGGCATACAGTGGCAACTTTTCAGAGCTATTAAAGAGAAATTAAAGGAGCTATTTTAAAACCAGAGAAATCCATTCATGCAACTAATTAATTATCTAAGCTGGTTCAGATATGTGAGATTCATTAAATCTGTCGTGAACAGTGAACCATTTTACAGGTTCAGCATTCATTACTACAATAGTAGATGGAGTACTTTTTGTCGACTGGTCCTGGTTGAGCTAATGATAAATACAATTTTGCATTACGAGATTTATTTATGTTTGATGACATTGACACATCGGTTCTTTTTAATTGGCATGAAGCTCCTCTTATTTATTTAAAAGTGCCAAGGAATTAATTAGACTTGCATAAACTAGATTTAATGGCAGGAAAAGACTGGTTAGTGGTCTAATCTGATTATTATCAAAGAATGAGAAAATTCTTAGCCAGTTATACCTAGACAAGTCACCAAGGTGATTGAACTGTGACCATCTACTCATCATCACTGGTTTTCTTGTTTACAAATATGAGATAGTACTTGGGAAACAATTTAAAGGGAAGTGAAAATACATTCGGCTAGAGTCGGCTAGATTTGGCAAAAAGGCACGGCTGGCAGACCGAGGTTCTACTTATAGTAAGTAGTGACTATAACACATATGGGGCATTTTGCGTTTGGTAGCCTCCATTGGGATTTTTCAGCTTCTGTTTCAGAATTTGATGAGCTTTTTCCTTTCTTTATTTCCTGCAACTTCTATTTATCATCTGTACTGAATCATCTCTGCGCTTTCTTTACAGACCCAAAAACCAAACTCCATATCATCATCACCACTACTCATCTCTGGTCAGTTTTACTTTTCATTCTCTCTGATCACTCCATCTCTTTACGTTTTTTTGAACCTTTCATAGATGAGTTTTATTTGTTTTTTCAGCTTTCTTTTCAAGTTGATGTAATTTGAGCTACGCTGTGGTTGTATTTCTTAATGTTGCTAGCTAGGTTTCTCATGGAGAAGAACAGTTTGAGTAACAGCTTGAAAGATCATAGTATTGGCAGTAGACCTTGCAATAATAGCAGCAGCAGCAACAACAACAGCAATAAGCAGATTAAATATCCATGGAACTATAACAGTACCCAGAACTACGGAGAAGATTATCTTAGTGGGTTTTCATGGCCACCGAGATCTTACACGTGTAGCTTCTGCAAAAGAGAATTCAGATCTGCCCAAGCACTTGGCGGGCACATGAATGTTCATAGAAGAGACAGAGCCAGATTAAGACAGTCGCCTCCTTCAAGGGATGGTGAATCCACTATTCTTAACCTTAACATGAACCCTAACCCTAGTAACCCCACGCTATCATCTCCATACACTTGCATGTTTGTACCTTCCTCAGCTCCTTCTATTCCTCCTCCTGCTACAACTACTTCTGCATTAACTTCACCATCGTGTGGTTCTTCTAGCGAAACCAAGAAATGGGCCATCGATGACTCCCTATTTCTTGACCCTATAAGCCTGAAAAACTTTGATGTAACAAAATCAAGAACCCGGAAATCTTTCCTTGATGATGAGGAATTTGACGGTATTACACAAGAAGATGGGTGCAAGTCGTTGAAGAAAGCTGAGATTGTTAGGCTGGATTTGGAGATTGGCCTTCTTAGTGATGACTCCAAAGAGGAATTAGACTTGGAACTTCGACTGGGATGCTCTTAGATTAAAGCAATGTTCAAAGCATTACCAGCACCAGCTAAATTCTGATTCCAAATGTTTGAAGCCTATCTTTGGTTTGTTGCACTTGGTCATGATCAAATATAATTGTAAGCGGCATTTTTATTTTTACCATGTCAAGATCCCTCTTTCTTTATAAGCCTAGAATGTTAAAACCTTGCAGATGAGCGCAAGATGTCTAGCCAGAAACTTAATTCAAATCAGATTAAGGCGTTCATGATAATGTATCTTGAACCACGTATTTCCACTATTACATCTGGCATGTAATTTTCTGTTCTCCACTTCCTTTAATCTGGTCGATATTGTAAAATAATATATGATATAATATATATATATATATATATATATATATATATATATATGATCCATCAAGTTCGCTTCTTTATCTAGATTTCTTGTCAGTCTCTTAGATATTGCCAAAAGAAAAAGCTTATGGTTTAACAAATTATTAAGTTCTGGTCTTTTACACTGCGATAGTTGTAATAATTAGAATCTGATTCATATCTCACATATTGATTTTGCATATATATATATATATAGAGAGAGAGAGAGAGAGATTCTATATTGTTTATTTATATTTTGAAACTTGTTAATTTGTTTTCAATATTTTAACCAGTACGCAGTTTTTGTTAGGTTAACTGTGAATCAACAACATAAAAAAAAAAATCACCACATGCTTTAATAAAAAAAATGGAAAAAGTAAAAAGGTTCTAGAGCAATACACGATACGTCCTCCAAAGATGACGATGATAAGAATACAGAGAGACCAAGTACACTTTCTGATCATCACTCAACGTAAGAAGTAGATGGATATGAATAAAATAACGTAAGATCGATGGATGTCTTCGTATTATAGGCGCAGCTAGTAGAAAAGGAGACAATTGCAAGCATCATGAGAGCGCCCCATTAAAAAGATGATGACGGCAACAAGCTGGTCAGTTACCAACATCTTGAACATCAGACATTGTAGATGTCGTAAGAAAACAAGCGAGATTACTAATACAATTGTGTTGAAAACTTTTATATTAACAGTCATCGATCTATGTTAATTTTTTGTCCTTAACAAGTACACTTACAATTGTATCATCCTTACCTGTGGCAATGATGGCTTTGCCACTTACCCAAGTATCACTTCCTTTCGATGAACAAGAATATAAGATGGTAATACTTCTTTTTTAATTTTGACATGGAAATACTATTTTTTATTTTAGATGAAGGTGTATAACAAGGAATGGAAAGACAAAAGCCTGAATAATCACTAATTGTCAAAGACAAACAGTAGGAATGTTGAGGACATGCAAATCAATTTTGACCCGAAAGCTCCATGAAGAATTTCAGAACCAAGTATTTGATCAAGCAAGATTCAAACAAGTCCGTAATATATATATATAATCAGTGAGTAGCAGCAGAGGAAAAGGTTGCAATGATCAGAGGATATGGAAGAAAGAAGTGATATTTTGTTTTGGAGCATTGAAACTTACAGCCATACAAATTAGAAGAAGAGAAATAGAGATAGGTTTTGGGCAAGTCTTTATCGACACATTCAGCTAATGTTATAGTATGTATGTAAATAAATGCATTATTTCAATCATGATGATGGCATATCATTATTGGAACCAAGTTCCAACACACACTTCATAAGTGCAAACTGTAGAAAGTCATCATGCCTTCTTTTTTTTTACGCATGGAAACAAATATGCATTCAAATATAAAATCTACTACCAATTTTTACTACTGTATTATTTTAGTAAGCTTGGGAAAATACCCATTTCGATCTCCTCTTGTTCAAAGTCTCTGCATTCGTTTTTATAACCATGGAGATTGTACAAACTCAACGACTCCTCTTATTAAAATCATCTATAAAAATATATTAATAATGAATTAAATTATCTTTTTTATAAATTTCAAACATTTCATTTTTAAAAAAGATAAATAAAAAAAATACTAAACTCGATAAATACTAGCAGTGTAGAGTATTTGCATTGACAGGCAAACAACAGTTGAGCTTCTATCGCTTCTCGTTCGTTCAAATTTCCAAGCGTTAAAAGGAGGAAAAGAGAAGATGAGTAAAAGCGAAAACCCTACGTGAAAAAACCAATGATTCTAAGAATACAAGTCACAGCAAAAAGGGTATAGAGAGATAGAGAGAGAGAGAGAGAGAGAGATATCAGAGATCTAAAGTTGCACAAGTATGGAAGCAACTGGAGGGCAAGTACAATAATGAAAGTGAAAACAAAGGTTACATGAGAAGCCAAAATAAGTTAGCAAACTGTATCATTAACTGATGTCTGGGGTTGGATTCCATTACATGCTATAGCTATGAAATGAGATAAGATTGAACTGATAAGAAATTAAAAACAAAGGGTGGGCTAAGTGAGTGACTGAGTAGACTTTGGATGCTGTTTTTATTTTTTTAAAAAGAAATGCTCAAAATCTGATGGTTTGCATGTTCCCGACAATGTCTGATTGTCAAATGGCATGATAGCTTTTTCCTTAAACTGAATGTGAAGTTTTAGTCATTTCAAAGTATTTCAGACAACTGAGAGACTTGAATTATTTCCTGAAATGGAACTTAGTCAAGCCACAACTCTTGCATATACTTGCAACTCCCCTACCTTCCCCTGTCCTTCCTCATACAATTTACTACTTCCTCCTCTTACCTCATAATCTCTCTTCGTCCCTTAACTCCATGCTTTCCATCTCCAACCTCCCCCTTCAATTTTTACCATATCAACCCATCTTCATAACTGTAATTTTAAGATTTGATTTATATATGATTTTAATTAAAACCCAAGTAAAATGTTCCTGTCAAAGAATTAAACTATAAGTAAATACAGAAGGCTCCCGGCTAAGTTGATTTGTGGGAAGATTGAAGTTAATCCTTATAGCTGATTTTAGTATATTTAAATAATTATTTGATTACAAATAAATTTTATAAAATATACAAAATGTATTTCCAACAAACATTACCTGATTCATGATCAAAATGATAAACAAGGACCAAATAACAGTACTAAAGCAAGGACCTGCCGTTGGGTGGGCTTTGACAAGTTCATATGCTCTGTAACAATTTTTGCCTCTATTGATCAGTTCCATTTTGCTCCGTCCTAGGCCTGTTTTGTTGGCTTATTGACTAACGAAGTCAGGGTCAAATATCTAATTCAGTTTTAATTCGTTTTAAGGTGTTAGCTCAGATCTTTAAGAATGATATTTCAGACATATTATATATATTTATATATATATGAATTCCCATGGAGCCAAAGAGACATCATGGGAGACAATAGCGAATCTGATGTTATTAGACAAGATGCAAAATAGTTGTATGAACAGCAAATAAAAGAGACATCATGGGAGTAAAAACAAGGTGTGGAGGATTAAGGATAATTTGTATGAACATGCGAGGAATGTATCTTACGTGAATGTATCCAGTTTCTACCATTGTATTGATATCGCAAATATATATATGCAGCACTTACGTAAAGCTGTAGACGAGAGTGTATGAAGTTGAGACTCTTGAGAAGATAGATTACTAGATAGACTAATTAACAGGATCGTATGCAGTCTCTAATCAATCGGAAATCCCTTCGTTATCTGGAAGAAGTAAAACAAAATAATTAATAGTCTATCGATCCAACATGATCATAAAAATTAAATTGTATCATAAATTAATTTATTGGTCATATTATATCATAGATTTCATCTTAACAGAATAATAAATTATATTATTTTGATTTTGGCTATACAAATTAATTATATCATTTTATTTCATATTATACATTTTAAACAAATCAAGTTGATCCATATAATACTATGATATTAAGTATTCATATCAAATTTATATTATACATAGTTGATGATAATGTAAAGAAAACGGGTAAAGTCAAATTATAATACCCAAATATAGCAATTTGCATAAAGTGATGTAGGTAAGTTGAGGTGAGCTAGAATGTGAAAAAAAGTAGATATTGTTGGAGGGAGATAATGGTATAGCTTTGGTATTGCATCTTATTTTTGTGCATAATGAATAATGATTCTTTAGATTTCTTGTTTGGTATTTGAAACAAGAAATGGTTTGAAATTTGAACCATATGGTTGAAGAAATGCAAGTCTCCAACAAAATCAATTGGAAGCAGATGTAGCTAGGATTGGCTTAACAGTGGAGTACTGTAGGGCCTATAAGCAAGGGAAAATCAAGCGAAATTTGGAGGAATAAAAAGGAGATTTTTTTGAAAAGGAAAGGTCCCCACATGCGGATGCGGATGGTGAAAGAAGCTCGGAAATGGAATTCAGACAAATTGAATAATGGAGAAACCTACCAAATGAAATGTTCATTTTGGTGAAACTCAAGAGAATCGGAATGGCATAAAGCTTAACTCGGTCGGCGAACATCGCCATCTTTCCTTTCACTCTTTTCCTTGTGCATTGCTTTTAGCATTACCCATATTCATGCACGTTCACCACACAATACATACACCCCTTCATTTTATCTATATATTCTGTCCATTCAACATATATATATACATATTATATATATAATGCCTGCAATCTTTCACTGTAACTGATGTCATGGTTTATATTATAACGTACCGCTTTACATTTAATTACCTGTTTCCTGGTTCATTATATGAATGAGTGGCGCAGAAATGCCACGGTTTATTCTATCAGAAATCGGAATGAAGATTAATAGAATTGATTTAGATGATAAGAGTTTTATAATCATTAAAATAAGATCTCAAGTTTCAGTCTTATATATTCATTAAAATAAGATATTATAATAAAACTAAAATAATTTTCAGGTATTTTTTAAATGATTGGTATATGAGATTTTTACAATAATGCATTGGGCTTAATTTCTAATGCTGGAACATGGTTATGGTTCCAGTAGGGCCTGACCCATTAAAGAACATTATCGAATCCACCTTTCAAACCAATAATAATCGCAAAAAATGATAAATTTTTAAAAATATTTATTAAAAGTAATAGATCATTTTAAAATTAAAACCCATTGTTTATACAATAATTTTTAAAAATATGACATTTTCATAAGAATGGAGATTTTATTTTTTTCTTAAAAAAAAAAAAAGTTCTACAACTGTTAAAATTCTATTATTATAAAAAAAATAATATTTAATTCTAATTTCTAGAAAATAGCAACTGTTGAAAGAAGTGACTTTTGAACGGAGACAATCAGCAAAATGACAGCAACAATAAGTCTGAAAAGATTAGGTGCATTGGATAATTTAGTGTTGTTGTTTAGAATATCACCATCATCCTTCGTCTGTCCCTTCGATCCATGGCTTCCCTAAGCAAACTTGTGCCCATTAATTTTCAAATTAATTCTTCTCTGAACTGTAATGATACCAAGCGTGAATAATGAACTGTCTCTGATTTAATTATGTTATGACAGTTGTTACAGCAGTCAAGTTGTTGTCATTGACGCCCTTCTTCCATTTGTCCAGGAATGTTTATTTTTTTGTTAATTACGATAATTAGTGGACGCTAATCACATCTTGAGATGATGTTGGTATGATGAGAGAGCTAAAAAGACAGTTGAAGGAAAGGGTCAAAATGGGCTCTGTATGCTGTAAACGCGTTAACATTGGCCGTCTTTGAGAACGCAGGAGGGAGAGAATTTGCAGAAAGAAACCAGCTAAATATGCTTAAGCATGGACCTCGCTAAAAGACACATGCTATGTTTGAGATTTTCCTATCAACCCATTCCTTTTCAACTGCTCTTTCTGTTCCCTTTCCCATTAACCATTATATATTATTCATTATTACGGGTAAGTTGTTTAGTTTAACCCAGGTCGAGGTCATCATTTCACACTCATTTTTGGTAATATATTTGCGTGTGTGTATCCTATATATATACACACAACCCTAACTTGAGAAGCAGGGCGGCTACTAGAATTTCTTGATAGGTAGATCTCTTAGTGGAGTGCGACAGGCACGTGGATTCGACATTCATTAGCGATTAATTAGTGGGAGGGGGTGGACCAATGACATGTATATCTCCATGAAACTACAAAAAACTATGAAATCAAGCTGAAATATAGTTGATCAAATCAATTGATTTGACAAATAATTGGAAATCTTTAATTTTATTATATAGTTTGATCATATAACAACAAAAGAACACCCTCTACAGTGCCAATGTGAATACATATGTGACCAAATCAAAGAGATACAGTGCATATAAAGTTGTTACCATAACAAAGACATACTAGAAGTTGATTGATAACATGAAAAATGAAGTGCCATTTTTGGCAAGGCAAGATTAACTAATTTCAGCTACTGAAAATTTCAGTCTTGATGCCTTGAAGGGAAACAAGTCTATTAAGATAGTAGTTGTTTTCCCATCTTCATTGCAAGACTCTGCATTCACATTCTAAGATCTACGTATACATATGGTTTGACCTTTAGGCAGGTTTCACACTACAGTAAATGTAAAAGGATTACAGATGTTATCATCATGGCAGTAGAACTGAAATCACAAGGCATAAAGGAAGCCATATTTCTAGCAACGATGGGTAGGTTAAATGGTCAAAAATGGTCGTAGCTAGGAAACTTCCGAACGACTTATAAGAGAAGGATCTCAATGCATAAAAAATATGAATATTGAAATTTATATAAACTAAAACCCTAAAGTATGTAAATATATTATAGAAACAGAAGAATACAAATTTTACTATATAATATATGGATCTATCGCAGAGCCGACCAAAGTAGAAGAGTCCCATAGCAAACGCCAAAACAGTGTATCCACCACCACAAGTACAAATACTTTTAAAAGGAAAAATTATCAAGTTCATGATGAGAGAATGCCAATGTCCTCTACTTGTTTCCTTTAGTTTCTTCTCTATATAGCTTGTCTCTTCCTTTTCATTTCTCTGTCATTTCAAATTCACTTCTACCTGTAAAACAACAACATAAATAAACAAACAAACAAAACCCTTGATTCATTTGCCCCTTGTCGCAAATTTGATCGGTTAAAACCTAGAAAATATTTTTTGGGAACTATGGGATCGAGAACGCAAGGAGGCTCAGATACTTCAAGCGATAAAAATGATCGCCAAGAACAAGTCAAAGAAGATGCAGCCGCCGTTACAACTAGCAGCACTAAACGTTTTTATGAGTGTACTTTCTGCAAGAGAGGATTCACCAACGCACAAGCTTTAGGCGGGCATATGAACATCCATCGCAAAGATCGTGCAAAGTCGTCGATGACCAAGTTAGTCATGTCTTCTTATGCTTCGCCGTTTTCGAGCAAAACCAATGAGGAATACATGAATCCTGACTATATGGGATCGGTTTCAAGTGAACCCTTGAATAATTATAAGGTTTTGGAGTCTCGGGGAAATTATCATATGTATATATCACCGTCTTGGCCGTCTAGCCTTAATCATGGAAGAGATTTTCTTGTCCCAAGAAACCATCAGTCTCTGAGCATGAATGAAGAACATTGGGGTGCAAATTTGAGCTTGCAAATTGGTTCTAATCATTTGGAAGATAATGGATATGATATGGGAGTTTCCAAGGACGATGAAGTGGATTTGGAGCTTAGGCTTGGTCATGATCGATGATAGATCCTCTACAAATATGCCCATTAGCCTAAGCGCAGAATACAAGGAGACCATGTTGTACATGAAAGGGTTTAAAGTTACAGGTAATACAACTTGATAAACAAATTTGAATCATGACATAGGAACTATATATTTTGAAGGAAGAAATGAAAGGCGATTGTTTTGGTGATAAATCATGAAGCATGTAATTGCAAAAACGGAGAAAGCCCTCAGAGAGTTTATATTTGTGTGGTGTGTTTTTCCTTTAGGCGTACGAAGAAAATCCATTTAATTAACCATATGTTATCTGTATTTATTATGTTCAGTTGTCACTACACTATAGCACCTTCAATACAAGTTGAAATTCTTGTGTATATATTAATGTTTTTGCTTCGTTTGTTCTTCAATTGGTATTCTAAATGTCTACATCTTATCTTTCATATTTCCAATTCAATTTTGTTTCCCACTAGCTGAAATGGTTTTCTCGTTAAATCAGTAATTGCTTAACACAAACATTGGCCAAGAACATGAAATGCTGAACTTGTTTGTTCATTTAGCGTATATCATGATGTTAACAAAAGAAGAAATAAACAAAAATGGCTTTTAGGGATGCTATATATCTACTGCTACATTACAATGTACTATGTAAACCCTTTGGGAGGCAGGCATGGATGAAGAAGAAAAATGTGAAAGTGGTTAAGTAGATTTTCTTTTGGAGGATAGAGATATTGTTGAATATTGATTCTTTCCTTCTTAATTCATTAAATGAGATAGAATTTGGAAAGGAGATATGGCTTTTGTGGCAACATAGATTACAAAAATATAAAGAGAAATTAATCTCTTGAATGTATAGCACATGCATTTGGCAAAACTGAAAACCAAAATGTACCATGTTCATTTTGTTGTATTTTACTTCACTTTTTCCAGATTCAGCGAAAAGCCAGGATTCACTGCACTAGGACCCTTCTGTTTTCTGTTTAATCTGAAAATTTGCACTCTGGATCTTAGAATGAATGGTTACGTCAAGGATCTTCAATATGCCTTTCTTACTTTCCTATCCTAAACCACAATAAGAATCTACTCATAAGAAATATGTCTGATCGACAATTTTTCGTCTTCAATCCCTGTGTTGATGGTAGAGCCTATGCATGTGAAGGCATATGCTAAACTGAAACATTCATTGTAGGAATAATCTATATGTATATACACATATATATGGTTATGATTGAAATGATAATATGCTCACTTCGTTTTCATTGGAAAATGTTATGATATATAGAACTAGCGAAAGATCAGGGCACCTAGGACATTAATACATCCATTTTTGCCCTAGCCGATGCCACCATTATCGTGCAATCGGAAACCCTCCAATACTGTTCACATCTCATTTCGCATATGAAACTATATGGTTCCCCCCTCTATATAAAATTAACTATTATAGGAAAGAAACGTGTTCACATCTCATTTTGGATGTGAAACCAAAATAAATGCTGTTTCTGTTTAGCTCCCAACGTTTGACAGTCAGAATAATAGAGATTTTTATACCCGGTTGCTATACATACCGTCAGTTTCGTACTTGAGTGAATCTTTACACCTTGCTATCTCAGAATTCTCAACTTGCCCACCGTTTTATCTTGCCAAATGCCGGCCATTGCTTAGATTATTCTTCTTAGCATACGGTTAGCAAATTAAAGAATATCCTGTACACTATTTAGGTTGGTACAGTTACCATACGTGTCCTTTTGGTTTAGACAAACTGGGCCAGCAGGCTCCATATTTACGTAAACTAGCTCTTGTCAGACTGGTATCTTGTTTCAGATTTGGGGCCTGTGACGGCCACACTGAAACTTATGAAAGGATATGTGGGTGGGCTCATCTTGGAACATGGATGTAGATTGACCGGACCAACATGACCCAACAAAAAGCAGATCGAAGTGGATGTCTATTTTTTTTCTTGAAAGAAAATAGATCTCTCAAGGATGATGTTCAAGTTAATGGAGAAGCAAAAGGCATGAGAATTGCATGCAAAAATAGAACCATTGCCACGATTTACCCATTTGAATGAAGAAGCATAAACAGATTGCATTGTTAGGTATAAAGCATTAGCAGCAATATGAGCTTCCTATGCAAACGTGTTTTTTCTTCTTTTTTATCCTCTCCTTTCCTTTCCTTTCCTTTTTTCATCACATACAGTATATTTTCTAAATCATGTTATTTTTCTATCAATGAATAAAATAATTATCATAAATTTGAATCTACAAATATCTAATTAATTCATGACATAAATAAAATAATAATTGGATTTTTTATTTTAAAATATTTGATTATTATCGTTTTTTTTTTATTGTTGTTAATAGATACTCTTAGGACACCCACTAAAATGTAACTTTTATTATATATATTATTTTATTTTTATTTTATGAAGCATTTTATTTATCTAAATTATTTTTAAATTATAATTAATTAATTTATGATAATTGATAATTTTTATGAAAAGGGTGGAGCCTCTACAAAAATTTTGATAATTAAATCAGCTATGGGAAATAAAAAGAATAAGATGAAAAGGAGTGATCTAAAACGTAGCTAAATTTAAGAAGAAAATGAGGAATCGGACTAATTTGTCTTATTAATTGAAGGAAAAAATGATATATTATCAATAATAAAATATATTAAACATAATCAAACTAAAATAATTGTAATTAATTGAAAATTGAAAATTTTCCTGACCAAATAAAAATCTTGAAATGAAAGGATTTGGTATGATGTGTTGTTGGATTAAAAACGTGCTCTCCCCCTGCGAATAATACGCAAAGAGCAGGTCACTCTCATCACTACCATCACAAAATCTCTTTCGACTTCGATGAGGGAAGGGCCTACTGTGGATCACATAATTGTTCATAAAGAAAAGCAACAAAAACAACCAAAAAAAAAAAAAAGAGAAAACCCACGATCTGCAACCATTTTTAAGTAAACAAGATAATCCTTGCCGAACCGTGGAAGATCGTTGACGCATCCATTGCCTAAATTAGATGCATGTATATATATATATATAGATACACGTGAAATAAAATAAACCTTTTTAAAAGAAAATAAAAAGGAAAAAAGAAAAGGATGGTTTTGATTGGGACGACCACAGCTTGCGATATATATAATATTCCTATCAAAATTTGCACGTTTTGTTTCTAATTTTGCCATGACAACTCGACAAACAGGAAAGAAAACAGATTAGGGTTTAATAATATGAATGTTTGAGACGTGTAGGGGATTTAGAACTATTGATTACGTATGAATTTTGATATTTACTTTATTCGTACTTGTAAATTGCTCGTCTTCTTTCTGTTTATATCCCCGTTGGAAGAAATGGATGGTCGAGCAACAACCAAAATTACTTATATTAAATCAACATAAATAATTGTTATATCTTGAAGATTTAAAAGATAAATGTAATGAAATATTGGGTTTCTTTAATCATCTATGTGGTAGGCATTGGAACAAGAAGAGAAGAGAGTGAGCTTTTAACCCACTCAATTTGGCTAAAAAGAAGGGAGAGAGTTGACAAAAATTGAAGGGCAAACTTCTCTTCAAGGCAAGGATATGACCTGGTTGTTTTCTATAGACACATGGGTTGTAACCATGTATTGTAATAGACGTGTTAAATCTCCATGTGAGCTATGCTGAGGGACCCCTCCACTTACTTTTGCCAAGCATATAACCCCCCCATGCCATGGCTTGCAATCAATACAACTTTGTCTATACTCTCCTTAAATGATTATAGTTTGATGCATGTTGGTTTCATTGATATCATTATTCTCTGAACTACAATATAGGACCTAGTAAATAGGATTATAAATAACTCAAACATAATTAAATTTTGGTTAAATTATTCATTTTAATTAAATATCAAACATGGATCAATTATTATTAATAATTTTATTATCAATTTTTTAAATTATATTGAATGGATCTTAAATGAGTGAAGTAATTAGGATGTGATGAATTAATTAAGTAGGAAGTTACAAATTTTGAGCCCATAACTTGGGTTGAGGAGCCCCACAGAGGGTGGGGTGTTTCCCATGGGTTGAAGCATATTGCCATCCCCATGTCTGTTGTTCTGCAATTATCAGCGACTTGGGTGCAGAATTTCTTCCAGGTTTCGTTTTCCCTGTGGCTGTTTCTCACCTTTTCGCATTCAATAAGAATTTTTTTAAAAAAATAAAATAAAATAAAATAAAATTCAACTGCATCATAATTCCTTTTGAAAATAAGGATGATAAAGATCTCTTGGAAATAAGAAAATTAATATTTTATTTGAATCAGGAAGTGAATTATTTAATGGAATTTTCTCGAATGGCTTAATTCATGCATTTCCATGGAATATAAATTCTCTGGTGAAAAGTAAAATTTTTTATAATTTTCTTATTTTTCATAATTAAATAATAAAATTTTAAAATTTCATGAAATGAACAAAAACATTCTTATAAATAAATTTGAATTATCAAACACACATGAATTCATTTTTACCTCATTTTAAAATAATTTAATAAAGTTAATGTAAAAATAAAATAAAAAACTTGGAGATGTCAGGAGCAGCAACCATATTAATATTTATATTTATATCGAAAATCATGAAATGATATGTTCTTTCTCTTTTTTTTTTTTTTTGTCAAAAGGATTATGATTTTTAAATTGCAACCAGGAAGATTATCAAACCATATTATAAAAAATCATCATTGTCTTTCATGGGAAAATCCGAAAGCCCACAGGATTTATGATGTTACCTATGGGATATGACAAAAAAATATATACATATATATCAGAAAATAAAATGTAAAGATGGCCGAAGGTCTATATATATATATATATGAGTGTTCATCGTACATGACCTAAAAACTTGATAATCTATTTTGGATTTAATGTTCATGAACCTTGCTTTTTTCTTAACAATCATCATTAAATCATAAATTAAATTTAATACCTTCGCTAACAGTTTTCTGGTGCAACTTAAACTTCCACTCCTGTCCACTCATTTTTACTAACTAGTACTCATTACTCTTAAAGAAAGAGACTTTCTTTTGTTTTATATTCAACAGGAAATTACAAAATATATATATTATACCCTCCATATTTCTTCTTTTTTTTTTCTTGATTTTATAATATATATATTTTTTATATTAATATACATAAGATTTAAAATATAGATATGTATGGATTCATGTGATATTTTTATATTAAAATATTTTATTAATTTTCACCATTGTAGGGAATTTCGATAATGCTTGTTATTAATTTTCTGTCTCCTTTGTTGCCGGTTGCGACCATGGATTCCTGGTGAGGGTAATCCAGTTGATTACCTGTCTTAAACATTTGGTCAAACTACTTTTCCACAAAAGGATTAATTGGTGATTTGAAAATCGACCCGCAATTCAAAGGTATATTTATATTTAAACAATAATGGATTATTGGAAGATATTTTATTGTAGTTTAACGATGAAATATACGTGATATATCAGTTTTCCTTATTGGAAGAAAAAGATAAAACTCTCACGATCATACTCTCAAAATTTTGAAAAAAGGGAAACTAAAATGAATTACTTGTAAAAGAAGTAGACGTGATGGCTTCAAAAGTGGTACCATTTTAAGATCCAATGCAATGTCTCGAGTCTGTTTCCAAACCCGATGTCTCAAGTCAAAACAATGGATAGAATTACTTTCTTTTTCTTTCCCTTGTCTCTAAATTCTCTCTAAATTTTGAAATTCAATCTTCTTCAGGAGCGAAGCTTCCTCCTCCTTGCTTTTAATACCCATCATTTTACAGGATTGACATTTAAAGTTCAAAGGAAAAATAACTCTATAAAAGAAAACGTACAAATGCATGCACCCATTTTCAGTTTTACACGTAGCATTCAGGTCCTATAAACAGAAGAGGAAATAGACTCACAAGCATGGCGGTACATATATAATTTCGGGTCCAACAGAGCAAACCCTTTTGAGAAAATCAATTTCATTCGATGGTTAGCAAGCTGCTAACGCCAGAGGCTGACAATTAATTTGTCGCATTTTGGGATTAAAATGAAATGTGAGGGAGTGTGCGACGTGAAGAAGGAAAATGGGCATTTTCTGGGCCCCTTATATAGTCCATGACTAATAACTAAAAAGAAGACGCATATGTTCGTATTCAACTTATATGTACATGAACATCATATTATTATTATTATTATTATTATTATTATTATATAGTACCATATACTGAGGTACCGGTCCCTGATTCTTTTTCTTTTCTTTTTCACGATTCATTGGAGATAATCTATTTGTACAAATTTGTGAATATTTGCTACATGTTGTTGGTTCGTTTTGTGATTATTTTGATGATGTTCCTTTTACTAGGGAAATGATAATGTCGTACCAATCAAAATACAACTAAATTGCACTCAATCTCCATTCATACTGCTACGATCTTTGGTTTTCGAAAAAAAAAATCTTAAGGTTGCAAGTTTTTAGATAAAATAGTTATATATAATCATATAATTCATATTTAATAATGTAATAATTAATAATTGATAATCTATCGTATGAAATTAAAAGTGAAAGAAATTTATTGTTATTTTTTATTCTATTCTATATCTACATTAAATAAATGATTAAAATTTCTTTTAAATTAAATTATTATGTTTTTTAAAAATTATTATTTGAAAATATTATTTCATAATATCCATCTTCCCGTTTCGATGTAGCCGGACGTGGAGTAACCCAAGTATGGAATGGCCTTTGGCCGTATTGTCCTGGGGAGCAACGATCTCCTGCAGTTTCCTACCTCGTAAACTAATTAAGAAATTCCAGAGTGACAGCCCAGCGCGTGAGATTAGACAGTTGTTTCAGCTCGCATGTGCTGGTCACATGATTCCACCAAGGAAACATTTCGTTATACATTACATCAATTTTCTTTAGAAACAAGATGATGATGTTTACAAATTAAGAATGTTTCGACCTTCGGTTATTATTTCTCAAACCTTTGTTCGAATCACAAGCCGTCGAGCTTTATGTACATATTTATCATACGTATCATTTTTTTTTTGGTAAAAATGATCTATATGCATCTTAATTAATTTTACTCCTCCTTGGGTCCTCACATCCCTGCTCTTAATAATTGTATGCCGCCATGTAAATGAATGTTGTACGTATCTAATTCCTATTTTATCCAGAAATTAGTGCAAAATCCATAATAATTAGCTTGCTGATTAATCCACTCTCCAATCGTGAGCGCGTGCTGCAAATGCCAAATCTAACGTCAAATGGACTTCCAGTTTTAGTTTTGTCCGGTATTATTATTATTATCATATCCTAAAATGATTTTTAAAATGTTCAATTATGGCAGATTCGTGTGTTCTTACTATCTTGAAGATGATGATCATACATGAATCCAACCTTAGATTGGGTGCATACTCCAAGTGCACCCACAAAATTTTAATATAATATCCATGTTTTCTTTTATTATTTATTTTATACAGATAATGATTAATTTCTTCTCTTTTTTTTCACCAAGTGCTGTGTCAGCATGAATATCAAATTCGCTCCTCATAAATCAAAGTGTTTTTCATTTTTTTACATTTTATCAAATTATTATTTGGAAACACTGATATTATTTTAAAATAATTAATTCACGAGATATTTTAGAGTATGCCTCAGAAATCATTATTATTCTCCCTATATGGTCAACTCAATAATACTGCAGCATTAATGAACTCTTTCTTTTTTCCTTTTTTCAGCTTTTTCATTCACTGTTCTTTTAATTTATTTTTAACTTCTTTCCTTTTTTTTTATATTCCATTTAACTTTTGATGTATTCTAATAAATGTTGGAATTTTTGTATATTTAATTTAGTTTGTTTGCTATCAGAGTATTTTATGACACATTTTGTAAAACTAATGTTGTAAGGATGAATGACTGAGGTGGCGGGTTTCGGTTTTGACCGTCTAACAAGTTGTAATTTGTTGGACAGAATGTATTGGTAATTAGTAAGTTTTGTGATTAATGCATATAACGAAATAAATAAATAAATGAAGAAATAATTAAAAGAAGAGAAAAGGGTGTGCATGCACTTAGGCAGGTGCATTAATCTTCTAGAAAATTTGAAACTTTGTATTTAAAGGCAAGGCAACCAAATAGTCAACCAATCGTCACCAAAGGAAGAGCATCGCATCCCATCCCAAACGTAACCCAGTCAAATGGAAATTGCTTTGGGTTATGTCTTCTTCTCCCTACCAAACCATCCCACGCTCCTCCTTACCGTAGAACTTGGCACTTGAAAACAAAAAATCAGTCATCTGCCACGTGGCATTCCGGATTTCCGAGTTATTAACTGTATAATGGTTAGGTGTTGCATGCTTACAGGTTCAAAATTGCAAACTTATTTTTAAAAAATAAATTAAATATATTTTTATGAAATATTCAAGTCCATAAAAATGATTTTGCTGAATATTGGTCAAAACGTGGGATTATTTGGCATGGTTGTTACGTAATTTAACAATATTTTGCCAATCCTTCTTCGAGGGAATGATTGACTTCAAGATAATGTTAATCCTATGATAGAGTCGAATATAGATCTTAATATAATCTAGAGTTTTCAATTGAGTTGAAGACCAGATTTATGACACATGTTAATATCGTATACTATGATACACATGTTAATCCCTTTAAATCTTATTTTAGAAAAACATAAAAAAGGATAAAAGAGAAATAAGCAAAAGGCAAAATACCATCTGTTCACTTCTTTTATTTCCTTTTATTGCGTTTAGACAACAAAAAAAAAGGAATATAATAGTCTTGAAAAAAAATTAGTTTAGACATTACTTTTATTAATAATAGAATTAGGATACTAAGTTTGGATTTGTAATTTTACATATTTCTCTATTTCTTTTATTTTCCTCTTCCTCTCGAAGGAAATGAGAAGACAAAAAAAAAAAAAAGAGGCAGTTTCCTTTCTTCTTTCCTAAATAAGAAAAAATAGGAAGTCCTCTTTATTTTTATTATTCGAATATTATTAACTTTTATTATTATTTATGATGATTAATGTATAATTTAATAAATAAAAATAAATGCGAAGGAAGGAGTAAAGGTTTTACGTTAGAAACAAACAATAAGTGAAGCGTGAATAAAAGGGGAAAAAAAACAAGTGAGAGAGAGAGACATTAGAAATAAAAAATGAATGAATAAAAAGGAAAGAAAAGAAAAAATTGTTTTGATAGGGAGGGGGAAGAATGAAGATGACATGTGGATACAAAAGGGCGTCTAAGTTCTCTTCACTTGATGAATCCTTCTCTCTTTCCTTCCTTTTTCAGGTCCCACTTGTTTCCTTCTCTCTCTCTCTTTCCCTTTCTTGCAAAACAGCGGCGTGCACTTAAACCTCCCAACACGTTTTTTAGTTTTCTCCTCCATGCCACCACTCCCCCACCCTCCCCCCCCCCCCCTCTCTCTCTCTACTACCACACTCCCCCATTTTGTTTCCATTACTATTTACAAACCTTCCAAGTTTTCATCTTCCCCCCCTCCCCTATTCTTCTGCTATAAAAACAAACAGTCTTTGATTTCTCTTTCCTTTTTTATTTTTTATTTTTTATTTGCTCTGCTCTTTTAAGTCTTCTTCGGTTTTCTTTAAACCAGGTGGTGGTTTTACGTCTATTATCACCTGTCATTCTGTCTTTCTCTCTTTGTTTCTCTTTTTTTTTTTACTTTTTTTTCCTTCTTTTGTTTATATTTTGTTTGTAATGTTAAATCTTAGTGTTTGGTGAAGTGGGTTTTGGTTCTTTTTTAGCAATAAAAGGCACGAGAAGGAGACGGGATCGTTTTTCTTTTCTGATGGAAATGTATTATTTTTCCGAGCTTTCTTTGAATATAGAGTATGCATGTTAGAGAGTGAAGAAGATCTCTAGGTGAGATTCATTTCTATAATCCAGGGTTTTCAGGTATTTTTCTTTTCATGGCCTGCATTTCTTGTTTTCCATACCACGAAGGTGGTCGCCTTTTCCAGTTCCGTCACTGATTTCTTGTTTTCTTCGTCGGGACTAGTTTTCTGAGCCCTCCCCTTGTTTTTTAAATGTGGAAGTGGTCTTTTGGCGTGTTGGTTTGGTAGCTTTTGCTTTTTTATTTATATTTTTTTAAAAGAAAATCTCTTTTCGGGGTTGGGTTTGTTTTATTTTGTGATCGTAGGAAATTTCTGTGTTCCATGTCATTGTGTCATTTTATATTAAATAATATTTACAGATAGCTACAAAGTTTAAAGGCAGAACAGAAGAAAGTTTGGTCTAATTCTTTTTCTTGGTTATTTTGTTTTTGATCCCTTAAGGCACTATAACATAGCCTGCTATGAACCATGGTGATCAGGATGATAAATCATAAAGATAGTCGCTTCGTATACGAGAATGTATTGAATTCGAAGGGAAAAAGTAGGGTGTTCTTTATTGAAGGGAAACTGAATTGGTAGAATATGCGAGTCCTAGATCTAGTGATATCTCGGATGCTAGGATTGGTCTTGTAACGTTAGATGGTCCAATATACAGCCGACTCTAATTAATTTGTAGTTATGGTTGGTTGGAATTGAGTTGATTGTGTGTCAGATCCCCAAAGTTGTGCTAATTAACTGCATAAAAATTAATTAATGGGATTTTAATTTTGTTCAACCATTTGTGTTGTTTCTTTTTAATGACAGGTGACAGGTGTTCAAGATGGGGATGTTTGAGAGTTAGATGAAACCTGAAGGAAACTATCTGTTTTGCTGAATTTTGCTGGAAGATAGAAACTTTTGAGTGCAAAGAAATGGATTGAAGTAGAGGGAGCAGCCCATATTGGCCACAATGGTAAAAACCATAGCTTCTGGGCTGCTGTTGCTCTCTTTGCTGCTGATATCAGTATCTGCAAATGACAATGGATTTTCACGTTGTAATTGTGATGATGAGGGCAGTTTATGGAGCATAGAAAACATTTTAGATTGCCAAAGAGTGAGTGATTTCTTGATTGCTGTTGCCTATTTTTCGATCCCTATTGAGCTGTTATACTTTGTTAGCTGCTCAAATGTTCCCTTCAAATGGGTCCTCTTTGAGTTTATTGCCTTCATCGTCCTTTGTGGATTGACCCATTTGCTCAATGGCTGGACCTATGGCCCTCATCCGTTTCAGCTCATGCTTGCTCTTACTGTCTTCAAGATTTTAACCGCTCTGGTTTCATGTGCTACTGCAATCACGCTCTTCACTCTCATTCCTTTGCTTCTCAAAGTCAAAGTAAGGGAATTCATGTTGAAGAAGAAGGCTTGGGATCTTGGCCGTGAAGTTGGGATTATAATGAAGCAGAAAGAAGCTGGATTGCATGTCCGAATGCTTACTCGAGAGATCAGAAAATCACTTGATAGACACACAATTCTTTATACAACCCTTGTTGAGCTATCTAAGACTCTGGGCTTGCAAAATTGTGCAGTGTGGATGCCTAATGAGACTAGGACTGAAATGAATTTAACACATGAGCTGAATGAAGGAAACTATTCAAGGATGGATACTTGTTCGATACCTATTATTGATCTTGATGTTGTACAAATTAAAGGGAGTGATGGAGTGAACATCCTTAGGCCTGATTCAGCACTTGCTACTGGGAGTAGTGGAGAGTCTGGTGAGCCAGGACCTGTGGCTGCAATACGGATGCCAATGCTTCGTGTTTGCAATTTCAAAGGGGGAACCCCGGAGATGGTTCAGGCTTGCTATGCGATATTGGTTCTCGTTCTTCCAGGAGGAGAACCTAGATCTTGGACCAACCAGGAACTGGAGATAATAAAGGTGGTAGCTGATCAGGTAGCTGTGGCTCTCTCCCATGCTGCAGTCCTCGAGGAGTCCCAACTCATGAGGGAGAAGTTGGAGGAGCAAAACCGAGCTTTGCAGCAAGCAAAAATGAATGCAATGATGGCAAGCCAGGCTAGAACAGCGTTTCAGAAGGTAATGAGTGATGGAATGAAGAGACCAATGCACTCTATCTTAGGTTTGATATCAATGATGCAGGATGGGAATCTGACTGCTGAGCAAAGGATCCTTGTTGATGCGATGATGAAGACTAGCAATGTGCTATCAACGTTAATGAATGATGTAATGGAAATTTCAACAAAAGATAGTGGAAGGTTTCCTTTAGAGATGAGATCATTCCGATTACATGCCACTGTTAAAGAAGCAGCTTGTCTGGCCAAGTGCTTATGTGTCTATAGGGGTTTTGGATTTTCTATTGAAGTTGACAAGTGCTTGCCTGATAATGTCGTTGGCGATGAGAGGAGGGTTTTTCAAGTGATTTTGCATATGGTTGGTAACTTGCTGGATGGAAATAAGAGAAATGGTTCTGCAGCAGTGCTTAGGGTTCTCCTGGTGAATGGTAGTCAGGAAAGGAATGATCCTAAGTGGGCTGCCTGGAGACATAACACTCCTGATGGGGATGTTTATGTCAGGTTCGAAGTTATAATGCAGAATGAAGTTCCTGAATCAGAGTGTTCAAGTTCAGCTGTGCAGTGTAGCAGTAGGAGGTATATTAGTGATGGAATTGAGGAGAGCTTGAGCTTCAGTGTTTGCAAAAAGTTGGTCCAGGTAAGAATGCACATTGTTCTCCTTGTACAAATGCACACATTTAACATTTTGTTGTTGATTTTCTCTGTTGTTAAAAGTTTTGGCGATGTTTTGTTATGATTCATATTGGTATCAGTTCAGTTACGTTTAGCTAATGTTTGTATTATCTCCCATTAGTATCATTTTGCTTATTGTTTGTCAATACTTCCTCTGCATATGCGAATCTAGAAATTTTTCACGTGTCAATACAGGCATTGCCATTCATGCCCCCATTTAGCTAGTTTTTTCCTCCTTTTTTCTTTCAAAATTCTTACCATTGGAGCATTTAGTTTTTTTTGTAGTTCTAATTTTTGTATGATTGGCAGTTGATGCATGGGAAGATCTGGGTAGTCCCCAATTCTCAAGGTGTTCCTCAAAGCATGGGCCTGGTTCTTCGGTTCCAACTCCGGTCATCTATTTCTTTAGCCATCCCAGAACCTGGGGAATCTTCAGATCACCCGCATTCCAACACTCTCTTCAGGGGTCTGCAAGTTTTGTTAGCTGATGCAGATGATATAAATAGAGCTGTAACCCGGAAACTGCTTGAGAAGCTAGGTTGCTGTGTTGTCACTGTTTCAACTGGATTCGAATGCCTTAGTGCTGTTGGCCCATCCACATCTTTCCAGATCGTTCTTTTAGATCTTCAAATGCCCGAGTTGGATGGATTTGAAGTTGCATCAAGAATACGAAAGTTCCGAAGCCGAAGTTGGCCTTTGATCATCGCCCTAACAGCAAGCGCTGATGAAGATTTGTGGGAAAGATGCTTGCAGATTGGAATGAATGGTGTCATTCAGAAACCAGTTATGCTTCAAGGGATTGCAAATGAGCTTCGAAGAGTTGTTGTACAGGCAAACAAGGTCTTGTGAATGTCCCATTCTGTAAGTTGCACAATTGTCCAGTAGCTCATTCAGGATCTTGATAGTATAAGAAATCCAGCCACATATGATCGACACCCCTCTTAATATTCCCACAGAACTTCTAGCATAGAAATGTTTATTTTTACATACACAGCCTTCACAGTCACAATGGTATACAGAATTAGCTTCTTTCATTATCAATCATCATTATTTGTTGGGAAGTCTCTTTCCTATCTAATCTGCCAACAGAATTACTCATATTAACTATAACAACTCATCTCATCGTCTTTAACGAAAGTGCTAGTTACTGTTTCGTTTTGTGTTAGGGAATTTTGAATTATAACGTTCCGCCGGAATCGTATATACAATGGTATATAATAGAATACGAACAGGAGTGATAATATTTTGGCTTTCCACGTGTGGATGGGAACGATAATTGATACGGCGAAGGCGTGTATCATTCACTTGCATCGCTAGATCTCCGTCGGAAATGAGTGGTCATGTTCAATGCATATTCTGCCATGTATGGAAGTGTAGCTGTGGATGAAGCCAGGTATGAGAGTTGGCGAAAACAGCCTAAAAGTTGACGCAGAAAGTCGCAGATTGCAGGAAGAAAAGTAACAAGTATGGGTCAAGATATCAGGCAGCGGAATAAATTGTTTACTTAAAACCATGCATGAATCTCAGTACGTACGTAGACGCCTTTTTGGTTAAATATTGATCACACCAAGTGGACTAGTGGACCCATACATTAGCCTACCTTATATGTGTATATATTAGTTTTTAAGCGTTACTAATAAATATATATTAAATTAATGAGTTGTTAACTTTAGGCACTAATCAATAAGATTAACTCTAGTTAAGCTAGGTGCATAGGTAGTTTAAATCAAGCAATAATGTTAAGCTATCCTCTCCATATCATTATCTTGATTGTTGGACTTGACGTTAGATCCTCTATTCCGAATGCTGACTAATTTTCGACGTGGAGACAAAAAACAACAAAAATAATAATAAAAGGAAAAAGAAAAAGAAAAGGGTTGCTGTCGCTTTGTTCACCCGCTCCCACTGCCTTTAACCCATCAATCAATCGGCAATTCCTGGCCAAAGAATTCTCACTTGGGAAGTTGCATTAGGTGGTGGCTCATTAACGATAATGTCATCAGATGTTGGTGTTAGAATTAATTACTTTTGCCATCATTGCTCCCATGGTCGTTATATTCCCACTGCAAATCAAACCACTCTCTGATAAAAAAAAAAAAAAAGAGAAAGCAAAAAAAAAAAAACAGAGATCAATTTCCTTCCGGTTGATGATTCCTTTTCAATTACATATTTGAAAACATTGTGAATGAATGTTGTCTCATGAAGACCGGCATGAATCATGATATGGTGTGTGTGCATATATATATTCATATGTATATAAGCTTGGTCAAGGAAAGGGCAGGCGGAAACCCTGTAGTTAAGTGGCCAGAAAGAAAGTCTATAAACTATACATATATATGGAGAATGCTTCGTTCTAACATAGCGGCAGGGGCTCTGCATCCTAAATATAATATCACTTTAAAATTTGTCCGTATTGCCTTAGATTTGGATAGCATGAACTCGATACATTATAATACCGCGCCAACTTAATGTATAAATGCTATATTATATAGTTTGATAGGGACCCAAGAGATAGAGATATGTGCTTCCATAAAATAAAATCAACTTGCTATAATTTTAATATCCTCAAGGGGGGAAAAACGGGTGTCAATGGGCTCTGTATTCAAACATCCTTTTTCTTAAAAAATGATTCAATCACCAGTTGTTGGTACCTTGAGTTTTAATAGTTTCCTTTTCAGTCACTCATGGAAGAAAGCAACTCTTTCATTCTTTAATTGTTATTAAATACACCAAAGTAGAAAAAGTTGCTCTATCCCCGATTCTAATTTTTTTTTTCTTTTTTGTGATTTTGATGGAAAATGAAGTTACCCAATTAAGCAATTTGGATTTTGCTGTCTGCAAATGTAATTTTTTTCATTAATTATAATAGTAATAAAGTAATTAAGGACCTACTTTTAACTAATATGATGACTAGTGGATATAGGTCATTGTTGTAAGTAAAAAGTTGGCTATAAGATAAGGGCAATTAAATTAAATTAAAGTTATCCTTCTTTATGGGCAATTAAATTAAATTAAAATTGACATGTTATATCATATTCATACTAGAAACCCTAGTTGTATTGCATAGTTGTATGTGTATGTGTATGCATATATATAGGCATATGTATATATATATATGTAACATAGTAAATGGCTTGTGATGATTGAATGACTGGATGATTGAAATGTTAAATGCTTTAATGATGATTGTGTTTTGATATTGCTGACTTATTGGGAAGCATGACTTCTATGTAGTATAAGGGGCAATGTTGTTGATGTTTTTAGGAAGTGTTCTATGATTGGATTTGGATTAGGTAGTATGAGAGCAAGTTTTAGGGCTTAAGTACTGAGAATAAAGAGTGGTATGGGCGTATGGGTTTCCGTACGGGCGTACCGGGGTTGAGAGAGGAGTGACATAGTACTCCTGGAGACTGTACGGGCGTACCATTGGGTTGTACATGTGACGGATAGGGTTTTTATGTAAAAATAAAATGAAATAGGTAGAGTGGGATTGGAAGGAACGTATGTTATTGTTATTTCCAAAAAGCTAGTCATAGAGTATGTAAATCAATTACTTGTGATCTAGTGTTTATCAATAACAGAAGTAGCCTTATTCATCCATGTCTCATTATTCTTCTATGTGCCAATGCTATGTGTGCATTGCTATGATTGTGGGATGAATGTTATGCTACGTGTGATGCTTGTCTATGATGTGCCTAGATGTGCTTGTCCTAAAATTATGACAATCATGTATAAAGGAGCTAACCTCATTTTGTGCCTGCAGGTATAATTAATCGGCTGGCTTGTTGAAGGTAGTGTCCGAATACAAGCGCCGCACGGGTCCTTAAGCATTGTCTCATATTCGACCCGTGACAGTACGGCCGTACTGTTGCTCGCAAGAAATTCAGCTTATCAGGAATCTCGAGGTGGTACGGGTGTACCAAATGCGGTACGGACGGACCACCGCTCGCAAGAAAATAGGGTATCAGTAGATGTCATTTGGTACGGGCGTATTGAATTCCATACGGCCGTACGCGACTAATTGTTAACTTTTTAAAAAGGTTGCAACAGATAAGCATGTTCATTTTTCTTAAGATAAACTTTCTTAAACTCTCTAAAACATTGGGATTTCGGGATTTAGAGAAGATATAGCTCAAGAATTAAAGGTTAAAGCTAGAAGAAGTTTATGGAGGGATTACGAGCATATGATAGGCGTGTCACCATCACAGGTTAGTGCTTCTTATGATAGACGATTCGTTAAGAAATCATCAACGAGTAGGGAGTATGTACCTTATTACTAATAGTTTGTGTTTATATGCTTATATTCTTGTGCATCTACGGTATAAGCTCTATATGAGTTAATGGTAAAGGGATAAAGGAATGAAATACTTATGTGAATAGGGAAAGCATGTGTTTGATGAATAATGATGTGTTTATGAACGTTGGTGATTGAAATGATTGATGAATCATGTTATGAATGAGCAATATGTGTGAATTATGTGCATGATGAATTATGTGGCTTATGTGAATGATGTGAATGATGACTTATGTCATCTAGAGGTTTAATTATGTGTATTCTCTATAGCATCATGAGATATTGCATGAATATCAAGTCATGAATCATATATATATATATATATGAATGCATTCATGGCATGCATATGGAGAGGAGAATGGAGAAAAGGAAAAAGAGAGTTATATGCTCCAATCATGCTGGGTCATATATGATCTATGACAGGATTCCATAATGGAATCGCATATTATATTACTCTCCTATGGGAGTTGAGTCTCGAGACATACAGTTTAAAAGAAAAAGGGGTCTAAAGGCCCGAATGATAAATGCCCTCCTTCGGGAGTTGAGTACTAGTACATACAAGGACCCAAGAGAGAGATTATGCACAATCATATAAGCAAGAACAGCAATGTTATGTTACAGAAAAATAAGAGGGCGGATACATAGCATAAATGCATCCTCATGCATTGCCATTATCATTACATGTCATGAACAAATAAAGAAAATAATGAAAGAAGCACCATGGGTGCATATAGTAACGTATGATGAAAAGATGATGACGGTTATAGTGAATGCTATATAAAGGAGGAATGCTGAAGATGATTGCATCCTCATAACAAAGATGGAAATGAATGAATAACCATGGGATACACCATATTGCCTTACGGCATGAACATGTGTGTTGAATATATGAAAATGTGAAATGATTGTCGTATGATAATATGTGATATGGTGTACATGGTTATGGTTGCTACAGAACAACATGTGATATGACTTGATATAGGATCATGAATGCTGGGTTGTGATCTAAGAATAGTTCGATGTGTAGCTTGCACAGAGTTATATATATATATATATGTGTTGCAGGTAACGCTTGTCTGTGGTATGAGGGCTAAAGGTTTGGCTTGTATTACTTATCTATCTTTATTGTTATTATTATATTTTGGTTATAGCACCACTGAACTATATACTCAGCGTTCGTCATTTGATGGACGCAGGTTAGCAGTCGAGTGAAGAACACAGATTCCAAGACAGCCATTCAGCAAGAGTCTTTAGGAGGCAGGGACTTAGATTAGTATTACGATGTATCTATTTTCTTAAGGCAGTAAATGCAGTATTAGTGTGTCTTGAATTGTTCTTTTCATTTATTCCATAAGTTTATTATTTAATATGAATGCCACATGCATGATAACTGTTAGGAAGGTTCATCCTTTGTGGGGTAGTTAATGATTTCCTTTTTAGAGAGTCATTAGCTATTCCTCGGGAGCATGACATACCTGGTCGGGGTTTGACATGTTATCAATCGAATATGACATGATTAAAATTTGATCAAAAAATATTTCTTAAATTTAGAATGATTAATTTTAAATAATCATTTATTTTTGAGAAATCATATGTACAATGATTGATAATCAAAATCTATAATATTACAAATTAATATGATTGTGCATTTAATACTATAATAATAATATAATCCTGGTTTTTGAAATATAGGCAAGGAAGTTGGGATAGCCATATCTTTGAAAATAAATCTAATAATTCGACATGTACGTCCACTACGAAGGCATGGTATGTTGATATCTTCTTTGAATCAAATGATGCTGCCCTCTAATAATAATAAAGAATGATATAATGATGAAGCAAGCCAACTCAAATGATTAATGTCAGCACATCACATGAAACTATATCATTCCACTTCTGAAAAAGGAAAAAGCTCTCTTTTAAAGTTACAATAATAATAGTAAACACACCAGAAAAACCAAAAAAAAGGGCTGTCCATTACCCATAATTTAGATCCAACATCATTTTAGTCTAACCCATGTTTCCCTTTCACCTTTTCCTTAACACATTCTTGATGGATTTTCCCATGAAGCCATGATGCTCTCATTCTCTTCATCTTCTTTTTTAGATGATTTAATTAACTTATGCATGATATAATATAAAATAATCGACTTAGATTTTACAAAAACGGATAACTAAAATAAATTTCGGATGGCTAATGGGTTTGTTTTAGGATGTGTTACTGTAAAATATGAGATACCAAATCATATAACATGATTCCAATTTTATTGGTGAAACATATAGTATTAAGAAAAAACATTATGCTAAAATATTTTCTTCCCAGGGCATAAGTCCGTATGGGCCAGAAGTTAGAATTGTGCTCCTTTCAGGACAAAATCAATGCCCAACATACCATATTAAAATGGAGTCGATCTTGAGGCCTTTATCTTCTGAATTGGAGCCCAATATTGTACATGAATGGAGTTAGTCTTAAGTACTTTCCAATCATATTATAATCTAAGAGCTCTTCAAGAAATCTGAAAAATTCAAATTTGAAAGCTTCCATCATCATATGTAGATGAAAATTAAAAGTGCTATATTTTTTATGGTCTTAAAGTTGAAAATATAGAATATAATTTGAATAAAATGTTATGTTATGTTAGATTATATAAATAAAGTGGTATATATATTAGTCAATTTTAATATTTAATGCTCAAAAATCCACATACAAGTGTAATCTGGAATGCAATGATTATCAGGATACGATTGTCTATTTATTTATTATAAATGGAATTGTGTTTTATATATTATCGGTTCAAAATGTGTCTTATCGATATCTGCATTTCTTAAGAACCAGTCCTAAATAGCCCACTTAACCTAAGACACACGTTTGCACCAACCTAATTAATTTATATGATTGCAGATAATTTTTAAAAAATATTGGTTAGAAATTTTGATTTTTTTAAAGAATAAATCATAAAAATAATGAATTATTCAAATAAAGAAGTTTAATATTTTATGAATTGATATAAAGATTATTATGTTTAATTATATTAATAATAAAATAAAATATGTAAGTTATAAGGAAAGGATTAAAATATTAAATTAGTTATATTGAATATAAAAATTAATGAAAACATATGAAATATATAAGAAATGAGACAAGTATATAATAAATTAACATTATTATAATAAGGATATGACTTATTTGAGCATCAACAAAAGATATATTAACATGAAATAAACCGGCTCAAACAACTACATCAATCAGCATGCATGTTCGTTGAACCACAGTAAGCAGGTAAGTTGCTGTATAATACTATTATTTAATCGAAGAATTCAAATACAAAGAGTTACTAGGTAATAATTACTCGTTGATAATAGAACATTGAGGCCGACTTGTCCTCATCTGAAAACAAAGCCAAGTATGATCTGGGGATGGTTTAAATGGGTAATCAAAACTAATGACGTTTACTAAACCAACCGTCCATTCTTCCAAAACCCAATGTCATTGTCATGTCAAACGAGGAAATCAACCACTTTACATGCCTAATATTACACGAAGCCGGCATTGATTTAGACTTATTCTCTGTCTCTGCTGTTGGCTTGGATTAAACGATGTGCTGCGCATTTCCTTTTTTTTTTATTTTTTTGTCTTGCAAATTAAAGTCAACGGTTCTCGGCAGAAATCCTGAAAACTTGTCCGTTCCGATTACACAAACGTCAAAGTGAGGGGTAATTTAAAATGTACGATGTGCAACTTGTGGCAAACGGGCGATCCTAATTGGGTTTAACAGGTAATTGATTTGAAATTAAGGCGCTGCTAATGATAATTAATTAATTAATCAAACAACAAGGTTATTCTAGCTTCCATGGGAGTTCTGACGAGTTGCGTCTCTGACTAAACATGGAAAATAGAGCGTAGACCATAACAAGAGCAATCCGTTTCCATGAATTCACCAGGCCTGGAATTAATCCACAACTTGACAAGATGTAGAAACAAGTGGGTAATATTTTATCATTAAGGAAAAGCGCGTCGGCTGGTTTTGCTTCGCACTTGTGTCTGTCCGAACGTCTTTTACATCTGTTAGATAATTAAAATTACATTATTTAATTTATAATTATCTATCAAATTTAAATGAACGTTTGCATGCCACTGTATAAACCTGCGATAACCCTTAAATATATAATATTGTATAGATTATCAATGAATAATATAATTATGATGAATAAATTCATTAATTAAACGTGCATTTGCTTTACTATTCTTTAAATTATATTTTGGCTTCGAGGGAAAGTTGTAGAGAAGGTCTTCCCTGAGAAGTTTTGCATTATTCAGCCATGGAATATACTATTTGCAGACACTAGCTATATATATATATATATATATATGCTGAATTACCTCTGATTATCCAGAAATATAGCCTTTGCCATTTGAAATTATATCATAAACATCACAACACATATAAAAACATTCAACCAAAATGAATTGCAATAAATAAACAATACACACCATATCTCTCTCTTTTTCAAATTATCAAGAATGTTTGTGATCAATATAATATAATTAAGATATGAAATTATAATTTAATATAATGCTATTTTTAGTATTCTTAAGATTAACTATTATAATTATTCATGAAATAAGTAATTTTTGAGAATTTATTATTTAAAAAATTCTTTAAATTCAAAAAGTTACAAAAGAAATTTGAAGATTTTTTTTGGGATGAAGAGTTATCAGCATTATTGATCTAATTTTATGATTCTCGTGTAAAATGAGACTTCAAAAATTACTAATAATATATATACCGGGAAGTTTATTAACATAAAATTATCATGTTCTAAATTATAAATAATTTATGGGCCTTTTCCTTTTATTCTTTTTTCTTTTTTTTGAACATCTTACATCTTACTTTTAGCTAACTCTTGGTGTTAGTAGTCAAGTTGCCTTTTATCTGCTTTCTAGCAAGCAAACAATCCTGATGAGATTGATATTGTTTTTTCTCCGAAATTAGGTTAAACTTTTAGCTCCTCTGCTCGGACAAAGGGATGATCTGTACTCCACGACACTTCTATAAACACACACACACACACACAGAGAGACCATAGTGGATGAGCTCTGTTGGTGAGCCCCCACCAAATAAGTTAAGTAAATCCCATGTTCACTTTCATATAAACTATGCTTTTAATTAGTGGTGTACATTTCATTAATGCAATATTTGGTGGATTCCCCTTTCAAACTAATGTTTGACGGAAACCATAAAAGGTAGATTTATTTGGATATTATCTTATTATATTATTCTTGTGGAAATCATAACTATAATTTTACTGTAAAATGTACATCATTAATTATTATTAATTGTACATCTCAAACAACTCTTTTATTTGTCCCACGAATTCATCTATATTTTGATTATAAATTAGTTTTATTTTTATAAATATAAAAAAATATTCAATTTAAAACTTTAAAATTATTAAATTAAATCTAAAAATCTCCAGAGAATCAACCATAGGATCAAGTGTGGGGTTGTATAAATAGGTTCACTAATCTCAAATGATAGCTAAGCAGTCGCAGATGCACAAGTGGACATGCTGCACTTTGAAAGGTGATTAATTCCAACTAATCGTTCTTTGTTCATCTTTAGAAGATTATTATTTTAATTACATACAATAATTATTGAACAAAAAGGGGGTCCATCAATATTTCTACTTTATTAATATAGCTAAATAATTTTTAATCATAATTTATTAACCATGTCACGTGAATCCATGTGAAGAGGGTCCTCTTGTTGCATTATTTTAGCTCTAATAACATCCTTTATGAATAACCTTAGACTCAAAATCCTTCCATCCCACTTAAGAAATTTACTTTCTCTTTTCATCCCTTAATAATGTATGTGTGTGTATATATATATATATATGTTTGATTGTGGTCCGAACTTGTGGGTGATTGTTGTTTGTCAATTAGAAGATGATAAGCATGTCATTTAATTAATCTTCCAGTACTATAAATTTCCATGTGATTCAATGCTAAATACAGAAAAAGGACATGTGTTTCATGCCTTTGTTTACTGTCCGAAAAATGACAGCCGAAATTATGTACTACAAGCATATGATGAAATAGAACAACACCTATAAATCACGTGCCATTTTAATTATTTATTTTTTCATTATTAACTGTTTCCTATAAGTATTTATTTAATTAATAATTTTTTAAATATCAGTAAATATATTCTAGTTTATCAGTTACAATGAAGATGAAGTTACTCTCTGGTTACATGAAAACAACATTTAGAAAGGACAGGTTTACGAAATTACTTAGAAAATAAAAGAAATGAGGATCAACACTGACAAGGATTAAGCCAAAAGAGGAAAGTTGGAGGCCTTTCTTCAATTGTGTCTGTTGAAGATTGTGATTTTTTCTTTTTTGAGAAAATAAAAGGAAAAGGAATAAAGCAGTGGATGGGGTGAAGTGAAGATGTATGTATTGGATATACTGCTGTAGTTCTTTCCCCCTTTTCTGGATCTTATTACTTAATTCCATATTTTAATTTTAATGCATTCATAAATTGTTCACATAGGGAATCCACTGTTTAATATATATATATATATATATATATATATATATATATATATATATATATATTTTAAAAAAAGTTGAATATGATCCATTACAATAAAATTATTACTTTCATCTCAAAAAATAGTCTCTTATTTTATAAATCAATAACTATTTATCTTTTAATCTTAGTTTTCTACATTATCTTTTTCTACTCAACAAAATCAATAATAATAATAATAATAATAATAATAATAATTAATTATTTTAATAATAATTAATTATTTTATTAATATTTAATTATTAGTGACTATTAATATTTAATTATTTGAATATTGATTCAAAATTAAAATGTTTGATAATAATAATATTTAAATTATTTATTGAATAAAAAATATTAATCTCTAACCTTTAAAAATTATGAAAATTAATTTTTCATTAATTATTTTGTAAACCTCTAAGTTTCTAAACCTACAAATATTAACTTATTTTAGATGTTGATTTTATTCGATAAAATTAATAGTTATAACATTGATGTATTATTTTAGTAATTATCTATTTTATTAATGTTTAATTGTTGATTACAAATTATTAATGTTTAGCTATTTAAATATTGATTTAAAGTTAAAATATTAGATAATAATACTATTTAATTTAGTGGTTAAAAATACTTAAAATAAAAAATATTAACCTCTAAACTCTAAGCTAAGACAATTAATTTTTAATGAAATCACTCTTTAAATTTTTAAACACTAACTTACTTTAAATGTTATTAAACAACATAATTATAAAAATAATATTTTAATCAAATCAAAATAGTAAATACAATCTAAAATACTATTATTGAATATGATAGGATTATATTTAATAATATAATTTTTATATAAAATTATACTAAATAAATGAGAATAAAATTATTATTTTTAAAATTATAAAATAGATAGATACTATTGCTTTGAAATGGACTTTAAGACAAAGGTTTAAAAAGTAGTTTAAGTGAAACGGTGGTCTTGGTCGAAGGAAGAGGTGGAAGGAAACATCAAATAATAGAACCCCACGCACATCAACTACTCGTCTTAATTATTAACATTATTAAGTGATTTGACATTAACTTAGAGCAATTTTCCTTGGCAACATGCAACTTGTAATATTCTTGAATTATTCAAATTAAAATATTGATCCTAATCTCCAACAAATAATCCATGTGCTGACATGATTAACCTACATTCATCATCTACCTAGCCATCCAAACAACTCACTCAAAATTCTCAATTTCAAGACAAACGTAGCATAGCTTGTAATCCACGATTGATAAACCTTTTCTAAATTCTTAAATATGGTTTTGATTTTAATTTTACATGTAGGTTTATTCCCATGTTATAAAATTTGAAAGTAAGAGAGATACATGTCATTTTCCATGAAAATCAATGTTTTTTTTTAATGGTCTTACAATTATGGAGAGAGCATCGTCGAGGGTCTTCGATTCTGCCATCAGAATTTTGATATCCAAGAAAAGAAATGAGTTGGAGGATTGATGATAATGGCATGGCATCAGGTAGAGGTTAATTAAATAGTAGCATTACACGTGGGTTGAAGGACCAATTGCGAGAGGAGCCATGCTGCTACTTGAGGAGTCTGCTTTCCTTTCAGCCAACATGTGGGCGCAACTCCCCCTATCGAATGCCCCCTTTAACATTCCCACCATTTTTCCTGCTCAATTCCTCAACCTCATTTCCATATATAATCAATACGTTTCATGGCTCTAACACCAAGTTTTGTATATTTATTATTATATTTGAGCTGATTGGGGAACCGTCGGAATTAAAATCGATTTGCCGACATTTGCTATGCAAAAGACAAAGTGGTGTGATATCAAAAATGCTAAAATAATTAACACAGAGTGAGTCTATCATTTTGAACTGCTATTTGATTGAGCGCAAGACATCATTATGGAAAGGAAATTAATATTGAATGTAAGCTACCTTTCTATATCTTATTCATCCTCAACTTGCTGCTAAGCCTTGTAATATTTCGAGAGAAGTTCAAGGAACAAAACATCTATTAGTAGCAGTTCTTTAGAGTAAAATGAAATGGAAAAAAAAAAATATATATATATATATATATATATATATAAAGTCTAATCCACTGTATCATATAAACTATACCTCAAACATTGATAACCAATATATAAAAAATGAATAATTAATCAATTGGAACAAGAATGGAAGCATAGAAACAATCCAATCCAAAAGTAAATTTAAAATTGGAACGAGGAAAAAGAAATCATCAAACAAGAAGATGGGAAACAAATCAAGAAAGCAGAAACCACCCTTTTATTTTATTGAAAACAAGAAAAGGAGAAGCTAAAATCAAGTTCTTAATATACATTCACAACCATGATTTCTCCATGGCCTTATCAGCTTGCACTATTTCTTTTCCTAGTTCATCTTTCCAATTAATCCCTATCCACCTTGTTTTCTATCTTTCTCCAAGTACAAACACAATTCAAGTCTCACCAAAATCTCAATGGTTCTGTGGTTCCATAACTATTAGTAAGGGGGGCGGCCATGAGCCCAAGCATATGCATCATGCCCTAGTTGACCTCCATTAGGTATTAGATTTGGTGGCAGATTATACACCGGCAGAGTGGAGGGATCAGGCAGCCCTGCTTGCGATCCACTGCTTCCAATTGGCGGCGGTGAGTTATTAGACCCGCCTTGGATTTGTACTTGGCCGGGACTAGCAGATTCCTCATCTTCTTCCAAAGGTAACCTTTCATAAGTTGCGTTAGAAAATGTAGCTGCAATGACCATAACTGGCCCAGCTGCAATAAGCGAACCCACTACACTTCCTCCAACAACCTGCCCTTGTCCACCGGCTAAGTACACCGTGAGACCCGTGGAACCAGGTGGAGCTGGTCCAGGCAAAAAGGCTCCGGTTAGGGACAAAATCTCAAACCTACCATGAAGAGCGACTACAGCACCAGGTGCTGCTGGTTGTCTTAGGGTTACGTTGGCCACTGAACCACTTCCACTAAGCACGCAAACACCTCTTTGACGCCTCCGAGCAAACTGCGCCACGCACTCTGCTACATCAGCTCCACCTGCAACTTCCATTACATGGCTCCGAAGAGCATTAGGGCTGTCTCTGGTGACAAAAATGGGTGGTTTTGGTTTATTTTTGGATCCTGGAGGTCGGCCTCGAGGTCTTCGAGTACCCACCTCAACAGCTCCCTCTTTAGGCTCATCGCCGGTTTCTCGATCGTCCTCATCTTCACCTCTGCTGCCACTCCTGTTGCTGGTTTCAGTAATGGAGATTTCACGATTAGGTTTGTTTAAAGAAGGCGAATTGGATAGAGGGTCTAGGCCTGTTAGGCCAATTTGACCAGCCCACCAAGGATTAGCCAGGGTTTCGAATTGAGAAGAAACCAGTGAACTAGAAGTAAACGAAGTCGAAGAGGAGGAGGAAGAAGGGAAATAAAGACTTAATTGAGGTTCTTGAATTTGAAATTCTTGTTTTCTTACCTTAATTTCCCCCAAGTCAAGCAAAGAGAGCGTTTTGCCGACCCAATAGGACTATTATGCAGTCAAGCTGCTATACTGCAAACCTTTGACGAGAAAGAAAAAGGATTGATCACTAGCTAGGAAGGGGTTGCCATGTCGAGAGAAAGAGAGAGAACTAGATGCAATTTGATAACGGAATCAGAAAAGGAAGGCGAAGGTGATGATGAATGGAAACGAGATGATTGATCTTCATACAAAGAACAAAAGAACAGATGCAAAATCAAATAACAGAATCAACGAAGCACAAAGAGGTAGAGAGAATAATTAAACAAAAGCAGTTGAAAGTGTAAATATATATATATATATATATATTAAAGAAAGAGAACCTCTCTTTTATATTTATTTAGACAACAACGTTATATATATATATATATATATATATATATATATATATATATATATATTAACGTCTAATTTCTCAAGTTTCTTTCATTGAATGGTCGGCTTTTGTTTTGTGTTGTTTTCTGATTCACTGGAGCTGAGGTTTCTATCTTTCCCTTTTTTTTTTTTTTTATTTCTTGCGTTGAATGATTTTCTTTCTTTTTTTAATCCTACAGAACTATATATAAACAACATAAACATGAGCTCTTCTTTTAGAGGTCATTGAAATTAGGGTTTCGTGGGGTAGCGTGCGAGTGGGCAGGTGGGAAGCACGTCGTTTTCTCGTGCCCCAACCCCAACATTTCAACAGGAAAACAGAAAGAGACTTATTTTGTATTTTGTATATATTACTAAGCCATGAATGCTTTTCTGGACTCAATCAACATTAACCTTTTCATATCCTTTTCCCTTGCTCGTTATACAACGTTTCTTGGGTTTTCTCTTCATTATAGGGTTTCTTTTCAAACTCACTGTTTGAATCATACAAGCATATGGATTGATCCATGACCTCTTTAACTAATAGTTTCCTTCTGTCTGGTCAGTGCTCCCAAATCAAAACTAATCGCTGCTCATGTATCTTCTTTTCATAATTTTGTTTAGGTTTAACTCTGTTGGCAACAGCTCACCAGTTCAAAGTCGTCGTCCTCAGAAATTCTATCTTTTTGAATCTCTTGTTCAATAGCAATAAAAACTTTTTAAAAATATGAATATTATTCACCATTTTGTATCATTTCTCAGTTATGATCCATCTTTATATGTGGTAGGAGTTGTACTAATGTTGCATCATCCGGATTAAAAATAGAAAAGTGGAGTGGTAATGAGCATTCAGCATGCGTTGATTTGAGGACTGAAAAATAAAGTAATTGTGCCGGAGGAGAAGAAAGGGAAGGGAAAAGAGTGTTATAACTATAGTTGGTTTGATATTAACACAAGGAAGTTCTCAAACACGTGTGCTGATTTGATGGTGAATCATTCCAAAGGAGGAAATTGACGTGATAATGAATTATAGAATAAACGAATATATATTCAATTTAGAATGAATGATGTCTAGAATGATAAGCAAGTTTTTTGGCAGCTTGAATGATGCGTGTTGGATGACTTCTAAAACATTGATTTGTGGGCTTTTTATACAAATAAGAAAACTTTTTTAAAATTTGTCAAAATGCGAAAATTAAAAATTTATTTTAAAAAATACACTTTTTAAAAATTCATCAAATTATACTTATAATATATATATATATATATATATATGTAAAATTTATTAAAAAAATATTATTTTAATATATATTAAAGTATTTAAAATATATATTTTGAAAATTTAAAATCAAAAATTATAGTATTTATTTACATATGAAACTTGTACTCTTATACATATATATATATATTTTTATCTTCTTCTTCTGTTTCTCTTATTGTGTTACTCTTTTTCTTCTTATCTCTCATTATTCCTCCTCTTCCTTCTCTTACTATTCCTATTCTTCTTCTTTCTTTGAAATAATGCAAAGACAATAGTAAGATAAAAGAAAAAAAATGTATTTAATGGTCAACAAAATTAAAGATCTTCTTCTTTTCATTGAAAATAAAAGGAAAAATATGTATCTAATGATCAAGAAAATAAAGATAATAATAACATGAAAAGGAAAAATGTATTAATTTGAATATCAAGAAAAGTAAAAATATAAAAATAAATATTATGAAGAGTTAAAATACTATAAATGATTGTAACAGAATAAGTATTCATATTTTTGTAAATAAAATTACGAGGCATATTATTCGTAAATATTTCTAAAAAATCTAATATCTATTTTAATAGTTTATGATAAATACTCGAATAAAAAGTTATTTATCTTTTATTTTTAATATTTGATTAGCTATGAGATTGTCAAACTAACTTTAATTAGGACATGTTAAAGAGAATATTTTATTACTTATAAATTTGGTTAAACCCTCCTTATATAAGGGTGTAATTTTTAGTTGATAAATGCAAATTTCATTGAATATTTTCTCTCTCGATATTTGAATTCTTAGTATAGAACGTTGGATTTATCAAATTCATTATAATTGAATTGTACTCGTTTCAGTGGCTTCCTTTAGCTCAGCCATTGCAACCATAGTATGGTTTAGTTATGCCCACAAGTGTTTATACATTATAATCTTTGTTTCTTTTGAAACACTTCTGTTTGAATTAATGTAGAGTGGAAAAGGGTAGTAACCCAAATGGCCGAGTTGGGTGTACTTCGAAGTAAATTGGTAGGTAGATATGGAATTGTTAGAGGTTGATTACAATTAAGGAAAATGCTGGGATGAGTAACATATTTTCCTCAGAATAGTTTAGTCCAATAATTAGCGCAAATATGTTAATTAATCCCATAATTGTTTGTAATGGTGGCAGCATTTCTGTCAACTTTGTGATAGCCTAGGCACTTTGGACGAGGTTGGTTTCTCGCTAATTAGCATTTCTCTTGCGGGGATCATTTACAATTTGAATTTATGAAACGATGCTTTAGCAGTAGGGTCGCAGAGCCATTGATAACTAACAAGTGAAAGTGTCAGCATCAATTGTCACATTATGCAGCACCTAACAACTTCTGGCAATTTCATTGGACTGAATTTATAGTTATATGTATCCATCTTCCAAGTCATTCTAACATCTTTATGTTGTTATAGAATGTTGGTGCTTCCACTATTAGTTGGTCATTCTCAATTTCATTGGACTGTAAATTTTTGCTTCTCCGGAAAGCTGATTGCTGCGGCAAAAAGGTAAAATACAAAATGCTCAGCTGAAAAGAAAAACAAACGGAAATGACTGCAATAACTACTACCATGTATTACAGAGACGAACTCATCATACACAAGGACTGCAACTAAGTGATACTGTAGTTTTTAGGCATATGTAAACACTGGTTAGCACCCATATCCATAGAAGAAATTGCCCAAGTCTGGCAATTGCGCTCCTTTCTAACTAAATTTTTACAAAATAATGATCGGAAATAGCTATCATTTTAAATGAACGAAACATCAATAGCAGGAGCAGAACCCAATTCCAAAGGTGTCCGTCGGCCAATGCTTGATGGCTAGACGTGTTTCAGAATGAACATGGCCGAAAAGTCAGGTCAGCTGTAGGGTCGTTGAGACCGACTAAGATGGGTATTATGAAAATCCTGTTTAAATACTTAAACGGCTCCAATCAGTCTCCGGTGCGTGAATCCTCTCACTACTATTGACGGTGAAGCTGGTGGTATGCTAGAATTCTAACCCATCCATTGCGTTTGCAGAATATGAGAAACAGAAATTCAGTGTCATTGTTTTAAGAATTTCAAGAACTGGAAACAAGTTTCAAGTATGAAAGTCAGGGGTAAACAAATCCTGAATTTTGCTGTTAAGTTCAACTTTAACGATGGTCTGTCCATCTTAAAAAAGAACACACGCACAAGTACACACAAAAAGCGAATAAGCACCTTGACATGGTAATCTACAGACTGCTTACACCCAACCAAAATTTTTCGTTGACATTGACCTTGTACAAGTATGTAGCTCAAGTCTACCAACACCCCATCCATTTCATAACGTATGTGCTCTGAAGATCTCTCTTCCTAATTCTTAACAGTAGGATTCAGCCTGTGTTTTTTCGCTGCTCCCATCACATAATTGAAGATTCTAATAAGGAGAAGATTCTCGAAAGTTGACCTTAAGCTCTTGCGTATCTAAGAAACCTACAACATCAACATCAAAACATCATCATTCTGCTTAAGATACGAGAAATAAAACAGGACAAGTTCCTCTTTTAAGCCAGCTAGCGCGTACAGCTTATGGCTCGCCTGACTAAATACAGAACGCCCTGCTGAAACTTTAACATCATTACTCTCTTGTTTCCGATTATTCATAGTATCATAATGTTGACAGTAGTAAGGGTTGATAAAGAGCATGATACCTTATGACATAGTATATAACTAAGAATGAAGCAACAAAAAACCCAGCTAGCATGCATGTCCTCCGGCCTGATTTCTTCTCAAATACCTGCACAAATTTAACGTCAAAGCCTCCCCAAGCAGGTATAAGAAATTTTATCTATCAAAAAAAAAAAAAGGAAGGAAAGATAATGGTTAAGGTGAATCAGAAAAAGCACTGCTACTATACGTACCATCTTGAATCGATCCATAGTTCCCGACATTACACCCCTAGATATGTCCATCTTGTTGCCCTGATTTTACAATTCAGTCTACTCAAAACAATGAACCCATAATGAATTTCATTGGACCAGAAATTTCAGATCAAGAAAACAAATATAGCATACCATTCGATCAAGCATACGGTTATGGCTCTCCACTTCGTCATGCATGTCACCCGTTAACTGGCCATGAGAAATATACTATCAAATATGGAGACAAATATTTATAAACCAGGAAATCTTAGGCCACAGCTTTCCTTTTTTTTTTGAAGTGTTCCACCAAGTAAAACATCTGTGTAACACCAAACTCAATACCACTTTCTTTCTAATAGGTTGCAGAAATATAGACTCTGTTACAAAAAGAAATGCAAGCTAAACATAAATGCATGTATAGTTGAAGATAGAACCGATACAATTTTGGCAAATTTGTTGGTTTAGAAGAGGATGTACAAATTACAGATGTGGTATCTTGAAGGACAAGGGTGTGCAGCATACAACTCAACTCAACTCAACTCAACTAATTCTTCATCCCAAATTGATTGGGGTCGGTTATGTGGACTTCCTTTTGTGCACAGCACATTCATGGCATAAAGGAATACCACATTGGCTAGAAAGGACTTCTCAATTGGAGTAACCAGCTCTTTAATCCCTTGCAAGAAAAAAAAGGTGAAGTGCTATCCCTCTTTGTATATAGAGGGACCCGAAAAGTGACATCACATGTTCAAGCTTAATATCCATTACACTACATATCCTATATCCGAGACAATAAATGTACAATCGAAACATTTGAAACACGACATTGAAGTCATTGCATCTATTATCTCAACTGTAAATATTATAATTGTTTGTGTCTCATATATGATTCTGGTAAAACAGCACGAATCTACAACTTGAGAACCCAATTTGGGGCGATATTTAAATGAAGATAAAGGCGTATTAAACGGTAAATGGGGGAATTCTAAAGTTTGAAACATACTTTCTTGAGGAAACTAACTCTGTCTTGCAAACTGTCCACAGCTTTATCGTTATCATGCTCACTGATACCATGGGAATACGAAGAAGAGGCCCGAAGGCTGCCTTCTTCAAGTCCATCATCAAAGAGAGCTGATTTTGAATGGCGAATGTCCCTGCATTGGTTTCAAAACTGCATAAATAAATCATATCTGATGATGCCAAATACTTACCAGCCATATGACATCAAAACTAGAAACAGCAAAGAAGACAAGATTTTTAGATTCATAACATCAAAATCAGCATTTGTGAGATGTACGCAGAACCGCATGCGAACCCAAATATAAACAACGAGATCATTCAATGCTTAGCTTCACTTGATCAAAACAAATTTTAATCAGAAACATTCCCTAGAAGGCCGACATTTTTAGCAAATAATGCATTCTGATCCAGATTAGACTTGGCACCCATAAAATCATCAATCCCATGTCATACAAAACGATTTAAACGAAGAGAACAAAAATAAGACACGTGATCCAAACAGAACACAAGCAATTAGGGAAAGAAAAAAAAAGGCAAATTCGTTATTGAATCGAACTAACCTTCTGTAACTCATGGGTCGTGGGACAGAGACAATTTTCTGGCTTTTTTCCGCTTGTACTATATAATTCTCAAATGTCGGTGATCGGTGGGGGAGAGAGCAGGAAAGGTAATTACGTTAATCTTGTTCGGGAGCAGGGAAAGACGGAAATGGGCTTCAGAAAACAAGTGGGCATTGTCCTTCCGATATGTGTTATAAATGCAGAGACCCGAAAGAAGGAACAAGAAATTAAGGAAATTTTAACTCTTTAAAAAATTATTGGATATTATTAGAAAATAATTTTCGTATTTAAGTTGCTGATATCATTAACAAGAATGCAGTTGACAGACAGGATCTTTAATGGGATATCTACTGAACCTTTAATACGCACCAGCTCTTCATCTACTGCGAAAACTCATCCCATTTGCTATTTAATTCTTCATACTTTTTCTATCTGTATTATGGTGGCTATTAAATGGGATTAAGACATAATTATTGATTTGAACTAAATAGTTATTAGCGGAACCGATCATGAGAAATTGGAAGAGCAATGAAGGCTGCCTCCTTTCCATTTTCAAGAGTTTTCCTTCGCGGGCTGAATTTATGAGTTAACAAACAAGGTGAGCTTGAACATGTGAGGCTATTTATGATCGGACAGACTTGATGGCAGCATGGAGGGTTCTTTAATACAATAAAGATTTGCAAACTATGCATGAGGTAATATATTTACATATAATTGAATCCAACTACTTAGCATTGAGGGTCCAAGAAGCTCTTTTATTACGACACTGAATGCACTCTTGTACCAACTGTAACCTGTTTAATGCCCACATGATAAAACCCATCTGCTTTCCTCCTTGGTTATTTGCTAGTACGCTTTCGTTGCTCGTACGGTATCCACCCAGGATTTGTGAAGGAAAAGAAGTTGAAGTTTCAGATTCAGATTTTCACTTTTATTGGTGGAAAATGGTGAATATGTCAACTTCTGCATCCGGATCAACCTGGAAAACAATAAATATTGTAAAATATTTATTTCCATTCAGTTTGTCGTATAGTTTTCTTTTGTTTGTTAGGATATGATCCTTGTACTTCCAAGGTAGATGGATATTCCTTCTCTAAAATTTGAACTGCTAGCTTAATAGCATTTGCTATATGACATGATGCCACTTGGAGTTCAGTAAAATGATCATAACTCATGTCAAAACAAGGAATATGAAAAACTAGAACCACTCTTCCAGCAGTAAAGAATTAACATGAACCGGAAGGTGCCATAAAGCACATGTGTCATGTAAAGGTTAAGGCATTTTATGCATCTACTGGTATTTAGAGATATGAAAATATGAGATTTCAAGTGGGGAAGAAAACACAAAATATAAGACTGCTCAGATTACAAGGTCTGATAGACTATACACAATGCCCGAGCAATAGAAATTCACCTGTCTGAGCAGTAGAAACAGCATGTCTGCCTTGTTTAGATTGCCAATAGTTGATTTCCAGTGACGCTAAAAATGAAACTTCTTCACCCGACAACTTAGATGTCAACTTTCTCCCTGGAGGTCATACTGGCTACAGGGCATGGCTTAGGATCTCAATATCACTGAGACTTCAAGAGTGCGCTCGAACTCAATGACCGAACTCTGTATCATTTTTTCTACATAGAGGTGAAAGGAATACATAGATATTACCACATGCTTACGTGACAGCATGAAGCAGAAGCATTTCCCTAGCTTAGGACACAAGTGCTCCAGAGTAACTCAAACCTCTCCCTATGTGATTCAATTGAACTTTATGCAGGACACCCATCATAATCAGGAAATGCAACCATCAGAGAAATAGAAAGGATTTATCAATCATGACTACATCAATGACCTATCTACTTCAGATAAACAATTATGCACAGAAATTCATTTGAAATTCCTCAAGGAAAAATGAAAATTGTACACAAAATGTATACACAATGTATAGAAAAGACAACATTTTTAATAAATGATTGAATTTATATACTTTCAATGCCAAGACATCCCAATACCTGGCAGTCAAGTATAACAGTCTATTCAGGTCTTCAACAATACAAGTCATCAGTGAAAAAGCTACGAATTCATCCAATGGAGCTCTCATTTGTGTCTTCACACAAGCGTCAGGGATCGAAAAATACACTTCACAAACTTCTCCATGTATCAATTCAGCAACAACAAATTAATCAGCAAAAGCAGCCCGACACTGCAATTGCCACTGCATGTAATCTTCAAAATCAAAGCTGCTTGCGCAATCCAATAAAGCATTTTGCTGACGTTCGTAACGACATATGTAATTCAACCCAACGAGAAGCTCACAAATAGCTGCCTCCGTCTTTACCCTATCAGCAAAATACAATGTCTGGAGCAAAAGAACATTTGTCCGTTTCACAATTTGGTGCTGCTCAAAATTACGTTCACTTTGCCACCTGACCATGTTGTGCGCCAGAGGGGCCAGCCACTTCAAAATCCCATCAAGTGTTTCTTTCCAATCATGAGCAAGCGGGGCATCATAGATAGCCAGATCCTTCACATAAGATTTGAGATTAATCCTTAGAGACATTCTTAAGCTTGTCGGTAACATTTGATACAAATCATCTCTTGCTTCCTCGCCAACTAAATGGGGATAGCGGAGCAGCTTCTCTATAACAATGATGACATTTGCATAACGCAAGGCAAGAGCAGATCCTCCTACGGTAGAAGGCAGAGCATGCATCGATAACCAACTTTTAGGGCTAAAGCACGCATTAATCACATTACGCCTGGCTTGTCTCTGATCTCCACCGAGAGACAAACCACTTGCGGCCCGAGTAGAACAACCTGAAATACACAGGTTCTCTTTTCTCGTACCACCATTTCCGATGTTACAGCAACCAGAAATTTGGCTACTTTGGTCTTCATTATCTACAACATCTTCATCATTTTCCAATTTGGAAGCTGAACTACTCAAACTAAGACAATCCATGAAAAGCTTCCCAGGACTAGCAACACATGGGAAAACGATATCTTCTGTTCCAAATATTGCTTCTTCACCTCTCTGTGAAGCCACTTGCTGCTTAAAACTTTTATCCCTTTTCATCACGGCAGGTCTATCAGTAGGTCCTGAATGAAACCCGCTACTTCTCCTGCTAATAGCCCGTTTAAGCGAAGCTGAACCAATTATCTGGCTTGAGACTCCACATTGATCTTTCATAGGTGAAGAACCAGGCCCTTCAATATCCCCTAAACTTTGCTTCCTCCGCACAGATTCCCTAAATACTGAACAAATCTTAGCATAAAGAGTACAAACAGTCCTAGCCAACAACTCAACAACCTTATCATAAGTCTGGTTCCAGAGTGAAATCTCCTTAAGATGCCTCACGTCCTGCTTCTGCCAGCTAACTTTCTGCTCAAATGCTTTCCGACTCTCCTCATGCTGGTTCTGCTGAAACTTCTTAGTAGCTTGCTCTAGTTCATTTAACACCTCCATTACAGCATACAAATCAGAAGTTGCATTAATATACCTCTCCATTTTCCTAATCATCCCTTCCATATCTTTGACCAGAAAACCCAATTGCTTGACATCAATTACCCCAGTCACTATATCCCCATAAACATGCTCAAACCCCTGCAAAGCAGGCTCAACACACTTCTTCCCTAGTCTAGAAACAATAGTAGCAACTCTATTCAAGTCATCAAGTTTCTCAGCAAAAGCAAGCTCAAGAAGGTATTCCTCATCCGCAGAAACCAAATTCCCAACTCCCTCCGATTTTAAGATCTCAATTTTAAGCTTAGAGACCTCCGAATCCGTGAGGGACTTATAAAGATGTACAGTTTTAGACATAATATTAGCAACCTCGAAAGAAAGAATGCCAATAGTTTCTCTCTCTTTAGTGGTATCTGTTCTTCTTGCGTTTTTCTTGTTCTTGTTCTTGTAAGGTTCCACAAGTAGTGCTTGCTTTATATTGCTACTTACCTGGTTTCCCATCTTCAAAATCCAAGCTTCAGCCACCATTTCTTCTCTAGGTTTCTCAAAGAAATGTTCCAAGAACTGAAAAGTTCGTTTCTTTTCAAATTCTGCTGCTTAATTCAAAGGCAAACGTACAGTAAAGACTTGCAGTTTCCATTTTATGACACTAAAGGAAGATCCGAGAAATGAGGTTTCCAAAAGAGGAAGATACAAGAAATGAAGTCCTTTTGCATTTCCAAACTATACTGCTTAACCACCCACAAATAAGAAGCTAATACAAGGTTCCAGAAAAGGGTTGTTCTGAGAAAAAAAAAGAAAGAAAAAAAAAGAAAGAAGGATACTGAAGAAATTGGTTCTCTCTCTTTCAAATCTCGCTGCTTTCAAGACAAAGAGGAATGTACAGCAAAAGTTAGAAGCACCATATAAGAAGCTGAAACAGACAAGAAATAAGAAATGGTTTCTCGTAAAGAAGAAGAGAGAAAGATGCGCGTGGGGGACAGCATGGAGGAGGCGTGAAGAAGCAATCGATGGAGAACAGGACCAGAAGAATCTGAAACAAGGAAGGGGGGTAAAGGAAGCTTGAAGGGTATTGATTATGCTCTTGCGTTCTTCGTCAATGGAAGAAACTGGAGTAGTATAATATTTAGATTTGAAAAGAGAAGGGGGAATGGGAGCTAATGGGGTGCAAGTGTTTGAAAATTGGCCGAGAGAGATTTTGAAAGTGCTGCCTCTGCTGCCATTTCAATATTTGTAAGTAAACCTCCTCATGGTTTTTCCCTTTTCTTTTTCTTTATTCTTTTGTTTGGGTTCACAGTATCAAATGGTCCATTGAACAATTAAATGATGTCTTTCATAAATGTGATCTCTTTAATTAATTAAAAGCAGAGGAGATTAGAAGATAACTTTTTACATTTGAAACAAAATCATTCATATTGACATCAAACTTCCAAATGAACATTAAATAAATGAGCATTGTTTATTCAGCAGTCAGTGCTCGAGGAAAATGGGGGCAGCTGCTGCCTTACTATGAGTTTTGGAAACCAAGGAGCAATGAGTGTTTTTCGCGTAAATAAAATAACTTTATTAGCATTGACTTTGAGATAACTTTTGGGTCAAAATAAAATAAGTGAAACTCTCCAAAAACTATACCAAATTTGGCTAAAACCACTTTGACTTTAACATGTTTCTTTCCTATGGTCGAATTAACCATGATAAGAATATAGCTTTCAATTTTACAATCCAATTTTACATAATATCTCTGATTTGTACTAGAAGAAAGAAAGAAAATAAATTCTAAGTAGGGGTGGTAGGGGTCCCCCTTAGTCAAATAGTGAAATCTTGCATAAATCTGGTAGTTGGCTAACCACCGCTAAGTTTTGGACCATCAATCCTAAGTGGGTTTTGTATCAAGAGAATTTACAAGCCAATAAACAAGGCAAGATCACCCCCTTTGTTGGGTTAGAAATGGGGATTGCCATTTCTTCTATCGTCAAGGTTTTTAGGTCCTACCTGCTCCTCTTAGTTTATCAAATTTCATTTGGTGTAAGATAACATCTACAAGTATTCATCTGTATGATATGGGATAGATTGATATCATGGGACGAAAGAATTGCCAAGTCTTAAGAGATGGGAATTGGATTAAAGAAAAGTGGAGTTAGTCAAAAGTTGAAGATATGGTGGGAGTTGTTAGATTTAGGGAGGGAGGGGGTTGAGATTGGTTACTTAAACATTAGAAATTTATTTGTTTGGCGTAGACCAATCACATGGATAATTTTGGCTTCACAAATAATAGCATAAAAGCAATATCAAACCAAATCCATCTAATGGGTGATGTTGCCACCTTTACAACATAGTCATCTACACCCCCCCCATTTTCCACCTTTATATCACTATCACCATTTTATAATATGCTTTTTAATTTAACTAGCTTTTTTCGACAAATAAATCATATAATACATCTTTTTCTTTATTTGATTCCAACGATTTTTGTAAAAATACTATTAGAATTAGTGGATCATTTTATAAAGTTCCCATTGCAACGTAATACATTTTAAATATAAATATCTCAAATAAATTATCATTGTTTAGTATTTATAATTTAATCATTAATAATTTTAGCCCAAACCGAATTCCACGGTCAACCTACCAGCATCTACATCACAAATTCATATCAAAGACATGGATATCCACTATGTAATGTCATACCCGTTGGAATATCGTATGGAACTTCCTAATTGCTTGGAGATAAGATAATCCCTTCTATAATCATACCCTATACATATTCGTATGTATATTCGACAACCCACCAAAGTATTCATCAGGGGATAATAAATTGACAAAAGTATTATTTACATCGATCTAAGCATATTAACACAGTCAGTTTGATCCTCGGATGCAATAACATTATCCCTTTCGTCACCTTTAAGGTTTAGTTTGTGATGCGGCGTTGTTCAAAACTGCGAAAAAGGAATGGAACAGAGCGTTAGTGTCAGTTATTTTTGAAGCAGGATTATAAGGTTTATCAAAAATTGGCAAGGGTCGTAAAGCTGTTAAAGGATCGACTGCGGAAGGACCACCTTTTGTTATGCATATCATTTTGTGCTTTCGTTCTGTAAATGTCCCATATTCTTTATGTCCATCATCTTCTGCTTTTCCTTCCCTTTTTCTTTCGCTTGACCTTAACTGGTTTTTGCCAAAGTTTAACTAATCGATAAAAGCTTTTCCAAAAAATAAAACAGAATTACCTCTTCTCCTTCTCCCCTGTATTATGCTGTCAGTAACAACTAGAACCAAATGTCATCTGGATTTGCAGCAATTGCCTGCATGTTACCATCACATGGATGGGACCATTCAACAATTATCCCCGACCCAATCCACTACCGGGTATTCGGATTCTTTAAGAAACATGTACTAATCTGTAATGTGTTTAAAAGAATTTAATATTTTTACCATCGAACCAATCGATTGTCGATATACGACTAAAAAATCAGAAAATTAAGCTATGGAAAATGAAGAGAGATGGCCAAGAAAAACAAATAAAGCAGTGAGACTATAGTATGGCGAAAAGGATGATGATGCTAACAAATTCCCGCCACTGGGTTGTACATTTTGTGGGTTAGTGGTTGGACTAACTTTTGAGTGGAGAATTTTGCCCCTACAAAATTAATCACTTTCTTCGGTAATTTAATAAAAAATAGTCATTGTTAAATAACATTAATGAAGGATTAGAGTATGGGTTTTGCCTTTTTGACTATCCATCTAATTGATGGCCTCGTGGGGTTGATTAACCAACCCTTTTATGCCTATCAATCAACTCTTGTCTTGTCGTTCTTTGGAAATTAAATCTTGCAAGCTTTATGTTTTATAGTATTTTTCAACATGAAGGCCCCCCCCGCCGTTTGTCTTTCTTTTCTTTTTCATTTCGTGTTCTTATCAATCTTAAGGATGCGTTTACATCAAGATTAAGACAATAGAATCAACAGTTTTAAGAATAATTGTGATGTGTAACAATAGTTACGGGTATAATCATTTATCTGTCAATCATGTTTGGCCCAAAACATGTCTGCAATTCGGCCCAATGAACATTTCCATGTCTTAACACCATAACCTAGCTGGCTGGCTGCTATGGACTTTCCCACCTTCAAACAGGTGATATTCAACTGCCTAACCAAAAGCAACCCTTGATAAAACCATTCATCCTTCAACATTCATCACCCATCAACATCCTATATTCGTCACAGAGCCTGGCACCCATCTCCCGCAGATCACAATTGCTTATGTTCTAGACGCATGAAATTAGTCAAAAACTACGGATGCTGATCAAAGTGTGTGTGTTTTTGTTGATTGTAAATAAATTGGGGATTATAAGAAGGAGAAATTTGGAAGGGAAATTGAATGTAATTTAGTAAGATTAGGGATCGGGTGAGTAAAAGAGAATGGGAGAATAGGGTTGTGTTTATTCAGTCGCAGAATCATACAGATTTGACATTACTAGATAAGACGTTTGTGGAGAGGGTTTTTCCATATTTTTAACATTACTTTTTAATTAATTAATTAATAGGTTTGCTTTTCTAAATGACACCCTCTCTCTCATCATAATATTTATGATTTTAATAATTTTATGTAATTTTTAAAAATAACTTTTAATTTTAATTCATCATTAATTATCATTTTAATTTTTAAGATTTTAAATATTTTTTCATTTTCATCTAAAAATATTTTAAATAAATTTAATATTAATATCAATATATTTAATTTTTTTAAAAAAATTTAATTAAGATAAATAAAAATATTTTAGAAAAATTATTAAATTTCAAATTTTAAAATAACAATTAAATATATTAAATATATTTTATTCCCTCCGCAAATATTCTATGCTTTTCTTTCTTCCCTTTAATATAAGTGAAATTAATTTTGGATGGTCATCTTAAATTTCCCATTATAAACATGCCTTTCAATATTTAAATTTTCTCATGATGTTAGGTATAAAGGAATACAGGCTAGCCATTCAAATGCCCTCACGAATATTTCCCCTTCTTAATCTTTCAGAATTATTTTATGTGCTAATAATCACGATGGATGCTTTTGAATCATATTAAAATGATTGAGCTACGTGTGTGGCTTTGACCGTTCAACCTTGCCTCAGATCAATGGCGTACATTAGAAATTGTCGGTTCATTGGTGGATTTGATTTTGGTAACCCCCTTCACTGCACTCGTTCTCTCTCTCTCTCTCTCTCTGAGTAACAAGGATTAACTTGTAAGTTAAGCATGGAGTTACAGAACAGGAAAGGGAGGTGTTAGCAATTCAATATATGGACATGAAATTAAGATTCTTAATATAACAGTTATGTAACCTAATTAAATTGAAAAGAAAAATCTTGAGAATCGGAATTAATCGGTGCCGATTAATCTACACAGGCACAAAAAAGGAAGGGGCTATAGGAGCGGCAGGAGGCTCGTAGCAAAGAGGAGGCTGCTGCCACTTGCTTGCTGAACCAGATTTCTTGTCCGACTCAGCTGTCTGATTCTTGTGATGTTGATGCACTTCGCGAGATCTGGTTTCAGCGCTCCGATGATGATGACGATCGTCGTCGATGGCAGTAGGTGAAGTAATAAGAGGGGAGAGAAGAGGGATGGCTACGTTCCATGAAGACGGAGGAGTTATCTGCAGAGACGGTGGCTTCTGGCGCTGTAAACGGCTGGGCTTAGCTCTGGAAAAAGAAGAAGAAGCGGCCATTTGTTGGATGGGTTGAAGAAGGAAGTGGAGAAGAGGAATTAGTTTTCAATTTCAATAGTAGAAAGAAATGAAAGGGTTTCTTGGAGTTGATCTTTTTCGTCAGATGGAATTTGTTTTGTGTTTGGAAAGAGAAAGAAGAAGATGGAGAAGTTATGGAGGATAAAAGAGGGAGGTTTGGATCGTAAATATATACGGAAAAGAGGCATGTGCGACGCACGTTACACAGAGATAGAGAGCATCTCTGTGACCAGTTGTCATTTGGTCGCACCCACACGGCTCACCTTTGGTAACGTTTTCTCCCTCTAAAACAAAACCCTAATTTCTCATATTAAGATGCTACCCTACGATTGGCGGTCAAAATATAGTTATTAACAGATCATATTTTATTTGATTTGATTTTTCCAGATGTGAAATTAAGGATGGAGGTGAAAAAGCAAATACCCAACTCAACGTAAGCAAAGAAGGTAAGGAAGTGGGGCGGTCATGTCAGAGCATGATAAGAATCAATCACAGTAACCGACTTCTAACTAACTTGTAAAAACCGCGGGACTGAGGGACCCTTGACCCATTTTCCTTTTTCCTTTAACTCTCACACACTGCTCCAGTTTTTGACTCATCTCCGCTTCCTTCTCATCAACGTTATTTTTTTTCAAAGAAATATCTATTTTGGTTGAATCCAATGGCTTCCGTCATTCCTACGTGGCTGATTGCTGCCCTTCATTTTCTTGGCCCACGTAAATATTTTTCTTCTGTTGCCCTTTAGCCTTTTCTTGATTTTCTTTTCGGCTCCTTCGTAGACATTAAAAAGGTTTGGTGTTATTACTCCATGCGGTGGCCTTGTTTAGACAATTATAGGCCATTTGATAGGGATGTATCCGTCATTTCCTTCTTTGTATTATTCATGTGTGTGAACATAATTTAATTGATTGTCAGCACTATTTGCCAAAACAAGAGGGGAACATAACTACTCCTAAAAAAAAAAGACCTGAATTTACAAAATCAGGCTTCATACTACTATACAGCAACCCTTGTAAAAGATGCAGGATTTCTTTCTCCCCGACCTAAAGAGATTCAAGTCAAAAACTGACACATAAATTTTATCTGAACAGCATTTTCAGCTGTTCAATTCTAGCTGATCGGACTTCTTCATCAGTTAGAGCACCGGCAATCATCCGTTGCTTCTTTGCCTGAACTTGTTGCAACCGTTCCTCTACTGTATCCTGTCATATTAGAAAGGAAAACGCAAATATTAATCAGCAGGCGCAATATCTATGTTAATAGACCTTTCCTCTTATGAAATCTAACAAGTTGGCTTAGTCTAACGCAAAAGAGTCCTGTTTTTCAACTAACTCACGCTTAGCCCTCATTATCTGACAGGGCCCCCCCTGTATCACAATTTGTTGGTCAAAATGTTGACACATTCACAGCTTTTAAGCATTGCAATTTATAAAATTTGATTAAATCTGGAAGTTTCTGGAGTAGAAGAATGGTTAGAATGGTTCGGACCTTGACGATGAATCTTCTAACTTTAACCGTTCGCTTCTGCCCTATCCGATGAATTCTCATAATTGCTTGCTCCTCTACTGCAGGATTCCACCATGGATCCTGCACAGAAAAACCAGGTTTTAACATTACAAGGGAAAGAAAATGTTTCTATCTTTTGATTAAAGAAATGCACGGAACAGGAAAATAAATGTTACCATGAGGAAAACATTTGAAGCTGCAGTTAAATTCAGGCCAACACCACCAGCTTTCAGTGACATCAACAATACCTGGTTATTAATGAAAGACGCAAGTCAAACTACATTGAACAGATAGCCATAAACTCAAACGATTTAAATTTGCATACCATCTTTTCTTTGGTTTCATTGAACTCCTTCAAGACCTTCTCCCTTTGTTTCTGAACCAGTTTTCCATCAAATCGCAGAAACCCAATCCCTCTGCTTCTCAATGGAATCTCCAAGAGGTCAAAAAATGAAGTCCATTGGCTAAAAATGATGCTCTTTTCACCAGAACCTGAAATGCGAATTTGTTCCAAGCATTGGAGGAGTTTTGAAACCTTTGAAGATTCTTTCCAGTTATTCTCAATATCAACTCGGAATTTGTTCTCTGTTGGGCATGTAAAGAGGTCAGATTTCTTCAGTAGCGTTCGGCAGATTGGGCATAGCCCAGTAGTTGATGTTCGCCAGCTTGAAAGGAGACATTCCCTGCACATCCTATGTGCACATGGTGTCAGCACAGGATCATCTGCATACTCCATGCAGATAGGACACTCGTTATTTTCACCCTTCCTGATGTCCTCTACAACTTCTTCAACGTATGCTCGGGTTGGGACTGCCTGCCCTGAAGAAGCAGACTCAGCATTCGTTTCCAAAAACCTTCTTGCAAGCTTGTTTAAGTCTGTGTACCGTTGAGAATCGGCTCGACTGCAAATTCCAGGACCAATTAGAAACAAGACCGCAAAGAAATCTTTTTTTTAATTGTCTACAGCAAGATTCCAACCTCAAAACAAGAAAAGGGTGATTGCAACACTGCCTCAATCGAAGTAATAGCTCAAGGATAGACGCATAATTGTGAAGAACCTTCCCTTGTGCCACAAACTGGTCAAATTGAACCTGTTTTATGATGCATAAACAAAATAAGCTTGCATTATTCATATAAGTCTACTAATTGACTACATATTCAAAGCAATGAACACAATGAAATGCTGGTTTAGAATGGAATGATAGCCGATGGAACTTTCTCTTAGAAACCAAATTACCTTTGATCTTCTGAAGAGCGCATCATAGAAATCATGCTCAGCTTCTGATTGTTCACACTCAATGATTTTTATATCAGTTGGAGGAAGAACAAGAATCGGTCTGAATCACATGAGCAAACATCAAAATGCTGAGAATACAGATTTTACTTCAGAACAACATGCAGAAGGTCAAAAAAAATATTCAAATAACCCAAAATTGTTACCTTCCGTAATTATCCTTTGTTTCCTTGGTCCTTCTCAACATTAGTGGCCTCAAAATGGCCTTAATCAATTTCATCCCTCTTGGATCACCATTCTCATAAGGCCTCTGAATCATTTTGCTCCACCTAAAGAATGTAAGCTTGTACCATTTAGTACTATTCCAGAAAATAAACTGTACAAGCTTGCAGTTAGTAATACAATATTGTAGTTACTTGGACCACGAGATACTGCAGTTCCTTTTTTTCCTTTAACATAAAACGGTAATCAAAAGGTGAAAAACAAGCATAGCGTACCATGCCCAGTTGCACCAAGGTTCAACACGCAAGAAGCACAGGAGACTGTAGAGGTCTTCTAAGTTATTCTGCAACAAGAGCTGATTAAATTTCATAATTGAACATACTCCAGCGAAAAAAAATCTCAAATTAAGAGAAACAACTACATTGTGTTAAAAAGAAACAGCTGTGGCAACGAAACTGTTGCAGGTCAGAAGAAAAGATATCACTAAGAAATTTTGAATTCCCAAACAATTAAAAAAAGCCTCAGGCCAAAGAGAAAACAGCTAACCTGAAGGGGTGTTCCAGTGAGGCACCACCGGCACTGTGAGGATAATTTGAAGGCAGCTTGAGCGCCTACTGTTTTCCAGGATTTTATGGTATGAGCTTCATCTAGCACCACCCTGTACCACTCTACCCTGTGAAAAATGCTATTCTCTAAATCCTGCATATATCAAGGAATGCAAAGGTTGTTAACTAGAAACTGATATATAAAATCATATAAAATGAAGAAAGAGAAAGGAATGAAAATAGAAGATAAAATACAATTTGAAGTACAAATCATTTGTCGTACAAATAATATGGTTGGCTAATGAAAGCGCTCATGTTCTTACTGATTTGTATGCTGCCGTCAAAACTCCATATGTTGTCAAGACCACATCATATCCACATAAAACCCTGGGATCGTTTGTTCTATAGCCACCATAGTGGACAAAGATGGACATGCTTTCCGGTTCCGAATGGGTTTCCAGCTCATCCTGAGGTTTTTTTCCAAACACCAAATAAGATGACTTCCAAAGTTAAAGTAATAGAAGCATGTTACAGAAGAACATTCATAACATCAGTTTATAATTTAAAGCATCATAGTACATTTAATGGAACAACAATATTAAATATCTTACGAATCTTCTTAGGTTTACTCTCAGAGAAAGTCCAGAAAAAGTTCACCTTCCATTGACCTAGCAAAGCCATGGGACACACAATAAGAGTGCCACCTTTTGCTCTCTTGACGTTTGTGCTGTCTTGAGTACCCATGTTTCCCTTGCCAGGTCTTGCAAGTATGAGAGAAATTGCCATCACTGTTTTTCCAAGACCCATTGCATCTGCGAGAATCTATGAAAGGTAAAAGTAAAGTCAGATGGCACCATAATACATGAACATCGTCACTATTCAATATACAAATAGACAACTTATATCAGTGGAAAATGCCTTGATCGGAATGAAATAGGCGACACAGAAACTTACTCCCCCTCTCGCCATCTGCATTGCAGTTGGAAACTGTGTAGTTGCCTCCCCAGAGAAGATGTTTAAATAGATAGAGGAAGCCCTTCTGCTTTACACATGCTTTAGTAAGTTTCATGGTATTAAATGTTTCGTGTCAAAATCCAAGTAAGAAAAGCAAATGCATCTGCTTCTGGGCAATACGTACGGATCATTAATACGATAGGCTGCCCAGCAAGGATGTTGAGTTTCTGCTGCTTTCTCAACATCGATCCCTTTCTCACACTCAGACATCCAGTACAAGGCTTGTTTCTGGTACGGCTTTAAACTGGACGTTAGTGTGTGTGGAGGCTCCATCTCCTGGAAAATTAAGAGAGAATTTAGACGAGACAACATTGCCCAGTTGAAGTCCATTGTACTGGAGTACCTCCAAGTTGTATGTATCTACAGCGCCAACAAGCTTATTTAGAGACGACTCTGGAAGAGCTTGTTCATCTTTCTCTTGTTCAGGATATTGCTGGCATCCCTTTCTCCTCTTCACAATAGGTAACATTGCAGCGGCTTCATCCTCATCACACTAAATCAGCAACACCAAAACACTATTTTAACTTTCATATGAAACCATGTATGAACGCCTATATCAGTTCTAAGATATGTAAAAGGGTGTTGTTTATGTTATGAAACATGCGAAAATGATGAAATATCAATGCACTTGAGGAAAGTAAATAAATACTCAATGTATTCGATAAGATCATAATTGATTCAACAGAAAATTCAATGTAAAATGAGCAAGCATTCAGTGCATGGTATACGCGACTATGAGATTCAGTGAAAATGTATGAAAAGAATATTTCAATTGTAAAGTGCCTTTGTTCATTAAATAGAAAGTGCTAATGGAATTGGAAACTACAAATAATCATGTTCCTAGATATAGAAATTAACATGAAATTACAGAACACAAAACAATACATACTTGAGAATCCAGTGAACGTTTTCGAGTATCAAGCTCCTCAGGGGTGAACTCTGCCTGGTGGAAGGAAAAAAAAAACACGAAAACAAAGAGAAAAACGCTACATGTTTAGTAATGATCTTTGAACCCAAATAGACATTAACATAAAGAGCTAGCGCAAAAAAAGAAAAACACCTTCTGATAGGGTCCAATTTTCAGCAGTTTGAACAAAGTAAGGAGAGGATAAGTCGTTGAATCTATATTTGAAGGAGTTCCTAGTTTCCATGTCGTCTTATCTACCTCAGTGAATATTGAACTGTGAATATAAAAGCTGCCAATACACAGAAAAAAAAAGAACTAAATTTAATTATGTCTATCACATTCCGCATATAAATCGATTATGGAATCATTTTGCAAACCAAGAACAGCCATAGAGACATCAAAAATCAACCTGACATATAACATTATCTCCTGCATGATGTAAAGAGTAGGTGGTGCAGCAATACATCGCCCAATGAGCTTCACTTTATTAGAACTAACAAGTTGAACAACACATTTTCCCCATTCCATTGGAAGTCGACCAATCTAAATCACAATATGTAAATTAGAACATAATTTTAGGTCAAATTCATCAATAGATAACTATATTATGTAACTAGAAGCCAAAGTTGAACTTCTAGACGTGTACCTCTCCGGAGCGTTTAGTACAAAACCGCACAATCCACTGATGCGAATTAAATTGTGTATTAGAAAACACGAAATGAACAATCTCGTTGTCAACTAGTTTTCTCCCTTTGCTAGTGGATACGGCGGTAACCATAGTTCCACCAACCAAATACCAATCTTTGTCCTCTGGGAAGTCTCCATCTTCCACTTTAACTCCATTTATAATCCTTTCTGTATTTTCCTTCATAGCATGCTCGGGCTTCTCATCAACAACTACTAAATCAGGCTCATCCTTCACTTTGATGTCTTTCTTCCCCCGTCTGTAAGCACGGTATTCTTTATATGTCATGGTTTTAGAAAAATTAACTTGATGCTGGTTAGACTCTGATTTAAGTTCCTCTTCACCCTTTTTGCATACATTATTAGTCTCCGCCTTCTCTGACTCATTAGTTAACTGCCTAATTGATCCCACAGGTTCCGCTTTCACTTCAAGCTCCGATTCTTTGAGCTTTTCTGAATTGATGGTCTGGCTATGAAGACATCCCTTTATTTGATCAACGTTAGCATGCTCGAACCCGAAACCAGGTTCCTCTTTCACTTTAATGTTGATATCCCCTTGTGTGCATCCACAAGTTTCTTGGATGCCTTCAGGAGACATATTTTGTGGTTGATTAGTCTCTGGTTTCACCTCATTTTCTTCATCTCCCCCTCTTCTCTTGCTTACAACATCAGTTGATGTTATTTCTGATGCGTCAGACTCCTCCAGAGAATCTCTAGGTTCAGTTTTCACCTTAACCTCCGATTCTAGGTCCTTTTCTCCATGGATGATCTGGCTACCGGAACACTTTGCTAGTCGGTTAACATGAGCGTCGTTGGACCCTGAATCAGGTTCTTCTTTCACTTGAATCGCATTCTCTTTCTGTTCGACTTCCACAGAAAGGCGGAAACCAGTACTGGTAAAAGCACGCTTCACTCCTTCAATAACCGGTTCCGACCGAATCTTGCTTTTGTCTTCTTGCGTGGTCACCATCTCCATAATTTAATCACTGTTCTTTCTGATTACGAACAAAGGAAGTGATTGATTAAGAACAGAACAAAAAGAAAACGAAAAACCAGAGAATGAGGGGTGTTGGTTTTTGTAGCGATTTTGGCGCGAATGCCGCTTTCCCGCTATAAAAACTGGCGCAACATTTACTTTGGTAATCTTTTGGCGCGAAAAGGCAGAGGTGAATAATGGTAAAAAGCGTGTTGCCTTTGCCATCGGTTATCAGTATTCAGCATATCATCAAACACAAGTTGATCATGCTCTTCCTCCAGCATTCCTTACAAAACCAGCTTATCAAATGCCTCCAAGAGACTCTTGTCCCATCTTGTTAATGCTTCAACGTTCAATTGATTCCTTGACCCCGTGGCATAAGCTGTCAACCCATTCATTGACAACTCTATGTCCATGTAACACATCGTTGATATGCGATTTGCACTTCACCGATTATCAAAAAAATTGAATCTCGGAATATTTTTACCACCCTAGGCTGGATCTACAGATTTCATTATCAATCAAATCTTTTATTAAAATTTTTAGTAGTTTATATGATAACCAATATTCATTTAAATTTTAATAATTAAATACATATTCAAAATTGAGAATGAAGGTATAGGAGGGTCGGCCAAGCGAGCCAACCCTATAGAGGTTCCACAAATTATGTCGGCCATATGTCTTGATAGCCATACGGCACCCACTGGACAAGAGCGGGTGTAGCACAATTAGCCAACCAACCCTTTTAAGTTTCTACAGCTGGGCCAAAACCCATATCTATAGAGAGAATTCTGTTTTCTCACACCCACGTATTTCGATGTGGGATTCAGTTTTCCATTTCATATAATAAAATATGTAATTATCTACAATACAATCACTTGCATCGCCCCGCCCGCCAACGATGTGCATCTTATCAAGGCAGGGAAATCTCTTCACGTTGACCCTAACCGGTGACGATGACCATCGACTGAATCCTAATCTCATCGCCAACATACTCTCAACTCTCCGGAAAATCAAATCACATGCCACAAATGGCTCTGTCCTCATCACCACATCGCAAGGGAAGTTCTTTTCCAACGGTTTCGATCTCGCCTGGGCTAAAAGGTCCGCCGCTGAAAATGGTGGATCCGCCATGGATCGTCTCCATGAGATGGTTGTTTCCTTTAAACCGGTAATAGCCGAGATGATTTCTCTCCCTATGCCAACAATAGCCGCAGTTCAAGGGCATGCCGCGGCGGCCGGATTCCTGTTCGCTTTAAGCCACGATTATGTGTATATGAGGAATGATAGAGGTGTGTTGTACATGAGTGAGGTTGATTTAGGGCTGCCATTACCTGATTATTTTGCGGCAGCGTTTAGAGCTAAACTTTATAATGTTTCAGCAAGGCGAGATGTGTTGATGAGAGGAGCGAAGATTAAGGGAGAGGAGGCTGTCAGGATGGGTATCGCAGATGCGGCTTACGATAGCGAAGATAAGTTAGTTGAGGCTACAATGCAATTGGCTGAGCAGCTGGGGAAAAGGAAATGGAATGGTGAGAATTATCAGGAAATAAGGAAGAGTTTGTATTCCGAGTTATGTGGGGTGCTTGGGTTGGTGGAGGGAACATTGAATGCTAAACTGTAGCATTTGTTTGCTTCCTGTGAAATTTGAATAAAAGCAATGCACCTTTAAATTTGAATAAGAGTTGCATAAACTTTTTCCAAATCAATTCCATCCAATTTCTTATCGTGTTAGGATTCGCATAGGAGGACCGGCCGAGCAAGCCAATTCTGTAGGCATTGCCATAATAAAACTCCCCTGCCGGGCTTAATTATCTGACAGGAACAACCGTGTATACACACGAGAAGCTTTCTTGTACACCATGAAACGTGACCTTGGATTTAAGGAAAAGGTTTTTGATTGTTACATGTAAGGTATATGACCACAACAAGCCCTCTGGAAAGAAAAGAGTGACAAAAAAATTAGCAAAGTGGTAGTCAAAGATTTGCAATTTTCCAGTCAGGTTCCAGATTCATGCCCCTCTACTCGTCTTCTACCACTTAAACAACCTTCTCTGTTTTCCATTTTATAATGAATAATGTATCCCTCTAAATTAATCGTGCATCCCTCTAAGAACTTGAGCGACCTAGCTTGCTTTTGCCTTGGGAGCCTTTTTCTTGATTAGTCTCCTTGGAATCAAGTTTTTCATCCCTATGAAGAAAAGTAATGCACCGTAAAGTGCAACACTCTGCCCAAACAAACAAGAAGACAGAATCGTTGGGAGTTAATAATGAATAGGGGGGAGGAGATTTATAGAGTCTAAAAAAGAACTCTCAGAGGCACACGAATGTGAGACTAACCTGCAAAAACTCATTCAACAAAGTGGAAAACTCGGTCTCATCTTTGTCATAATTGTAGAAGTCGTACAAGAGTGGACAGAAAACCGCCAAGTAGAGAAGCTAAAGTAAACACATAAAAGAACTTAGGCATCAAACGTTGAAATTCAGGATAGTAAACACATAAACGAACTTAGGCATCAAACGTTGAAATTCAGGATACCTTCTCAACTTTCTAGTGGCAAATGAAATAAAGACAAATTAATAATAGAAAAAAAAAGGTGCTCTAACCAGGAGATAGGCACCAAATGTTGTGCCAAATACAAACAGAAAACCTCCAAGGCCTTTTAGGAAAATAGCAAATGCTACAAGATGTCCACGCTGCACAAATTCATTGAAGTTAGTAATGAACACAAAGCGAGATGGAGGAGATGGTTATGATTAATATTGCATGTTCCAGAGGCAAGGTCTTACATCAATATCCGGCATTCCTGCACCCAATGTTGAGAAAAGATGTTTCTTCACCATTGCAAGCTTGGTGATCAGTTCCTTTGCTGCAGGGCCACCATCATCGCCAAATTCATTGAACCTAGATAGATATGAAGATGTAAACAACATAGATACCATTTTTTACCCCTTTGTAGTTATAGAATACACGCATCTTTCAGAGGGGAAAACCAACAATTTTCATGATTGACTTGCTACATAACGTATATATTACACATCAACCTGCAACTATGTTTAGTTGAAAAGGTAAAAAAATCTTTATGCCCCCAACTATAACATGTTTTTAGTTGAAAAAGAAAAAGACTTTGTCCCCAACTATAACACGAAGTTCCGCAGCAACCAATATAGTCATGGTTGCTGTACTTTGGGATTCAAGAACAGTAACGTATAATAGCACACCATTTTGGTAGATCCTACAATCAATCACAAAAAGCAATAATACACAACAGAATAGGACACCAAATCACATCACACAAAGGGCTACTTAGATCATTTGTTCTTGCTTCTGTAATCTGGAAAGCAGTGCGGCAGCGGATTTCTTCTGCCACATAGCTAGCATCGATTCTGGTTTTGAATAAACAAAAGCTGCCTAAACCAATTCATATTAAGACATGATAAAAAGCTCGTCTCAGCATTGGCATTCGATTGCCTGATTCAACTTCGTATTGCAGATTAATTAGGACCTATCTCCATGGCACACACAGAGACTATGACGACAACCTACTGCGCCAATATTTTTCATCCTTTTAGAATTTGTTCTCTCTGGAAAATCACATCATAGAATGATCCACGTTCTAACACCAATAAAAAGATTCAATTAATGTTCACCCCAGTCTTGATTGACACGTGAAAAATGAAGATTGGAAATGACAGTACTTTTGTGCCCAACAATTTACTATAACTTACTACTAGAAATCCACTAGAACCATAAAAAATCATACTAAAATATCTGATCAGACAGCCATAGCTAAATCTAAAAGGGATTTCTTGTATACACACACATAGCTAAATCTAAAAGGGATTTCTTGTATACACACACACACACCAGAGTCAAAATCAGTTTTCTTCTATAAATAGAAATCCACTGCCAGATAAAATCCAAACTGGTAAGCTGTTAGGTAGGTGAAGTCGTCACAACCGAAAGCCGCCTTGTACTTCTGAAATATTTATTTATTTATTATATAGGTTGCCATAGATTAAACTTTAAAACTTTGGGTCATACTGACTCTTATGCATTAAGCTAAGGCCGTGAATGTTTTTATATCTCTAATAAGTTGAATGGATCTAAAACCAGAATCATTCCAGCAACACGCAATAAGATGAACGAAATTGGAAAAACCTAAAACGAACCAAGTAATGGATCTAATCAACAAGAAGTTTAAAGGAAAGAGAGAGAAAGAAGCATACATTTGCCAAGCGGAGAGGATGAAGAGGGAAGCGAACAGGACTCTGCCGAGAAAGGAGAAGAACCCCATAGATGCTGGCTTCTCCAAATCTCCCCCTCCGTGTCTCCCACCTCTGGGTTTGGGTTTACCATTATAGAAGGTTTGTCGTTGGGTCTTTAAGGGGCAATCAACCTCTGGAGTAGTCAATTAATAATCATGGTCTCATAGATTTTCTTCTCCAGATCATTTCCTCCCCCTTTCCAAATAAAAAATATTTTGATTTTATATGAAAATGAAATAATTAAATAATACATTTCGGACAATAAATTAAAATATCCTTTTACAATTTTCAATTTTTTTTATGCAATTAAAAAACTATTTAAATAATTTCACATTTAGTTTATGGTAGTAAAATTATTCAACTTATTGTATTATTAATTTTCTCGATAAATATTCAAATGACCTTAATAAAATTTATAACATTCATTAAATACTTCATATAAATATTTTAATAAAATACTGTATTAATAATATTAATAATTGATTTTTAAAAAAAAAGGTGGAATAGATAAAATGTATATTTAATAGACAAAAAATCCATTTAATGTTGGTCCCGCCAACAGACGACGCCGGTTTGGCATACTAATATGACCAGTGTGGATAAATAGGACGAACATGAATATATAATTAATATTTCTAATAAATATAATTAAAAATAGATTAATAGAAAGAGAATCCATTTCAGGATAACCATTAAATATTATCTAAATGATTTAAATACGTAATTGAGGTTTATTTTAAATTAAATATTAAATTTCAGTATAAAAATATATGAATTTTATAAAATACAGACGAAAAACCATACGGATGGTTGTTCGTTGGGGGTCAAAATAATTGTATATTTTTTAGCTTATTTGTTTGGACATTTTAACTGAATTATTTTTTTACTTTATTTTTTGAAATAATATCAGTTAATTTTTTAATAAATTTTCAAACTGTGAAAAATACATCCTGGACACGACAAATGAATAAATCGAAAGCACCACTTTGTCCAGAGGAGAAACTTCAAAACCAATGCCTCACGCAGAATTACAACGGTCAAACGCGACAAAGCATTCAAAACACTTTCCATCTCAGTATCCACTCTCATGTATGTTCAATTGCAGATACTCGCTATATCAATCCACCACGTCATCTTCAAAAAATAACGTGATTTGTTAAACGACGTGTAGTTTTCCTGAAAACTAACGCGTCGTTCCATTTCACAGAGTTAGCTAGTGTCCCATACTCCCACGGCCACGGCCACGCCTGCTGAGGATGTTACTTTCACCAATTTCTGAGAAAGTTTTTCACTAACACGCTCAGAATTACCATTATTTACTCATAACTCCCTATACTTTAGATTGACTAACAAATTAGTCCACAAACGACCCATTGATAGGTCAAAATGATAGTATTGAAAGAGCTGAGTATTAAGAAGAGTAATGAAAAGGTTACACCAATAAAAATTATTAAGTGGTGCTGTTGATAGTAGAAATTAAGAAAATGAAATAACAGAAGGATAAAAGTGTTAATGCAGAAAGATACGCGTACAAAATATTAATAAAAGAGAACCCAAAGGGTATGATAGCAAAGTAACCATCAATATTTACAACTGTAAGGAAATCTGAATAATCGCGTTTTGGTCCTTTATATATGACTTGTGTCTTCATCGGTACAAATCCAAAGGAACCGGGGAAAGAAATTCAAAACTTGAAAGATACTCTCAATTCTCTCTCTCCCTCGCTCTCTTACAGTAATGGCTTTTGTATCTTTCGTTGGCAGAGTTCTCTTCGCTTCTGTTTTCATCCTCTCTGCTTTCCAAGAGTAACTCTTTGATCTTCGATCTTTATTTTTGGGTTATTCTGTGTTTGTTCTTTTGCTGCGAAAAGTTTACATTATCAAAATGCTGCTTTGGATCTCTTCATTTCAATTGTAATGTTGTATTTAGATTTAGCTTGGTCCGGTTAGGCTTTGGAATGTGATACGATAAAACTGAGGAGAAGTTGAATTTATATAGTCGATGAATGTGATGCTTGTCTACTTAATGACAGGCTTCTGTTTTAAGTTTTCGCATCTGATTTGCTAGGTGGTTTCTCTTTGTTGATCGTGAGCTTGCAAAGTAGTTAGGGTTTAACGGAGAACATGAAAGTATGCCTTCTGTATTTTGATTTGTGTTTGGGAAGGAAGTTGGGTTTTGCGGAGAATGTGTTTAAGTTGTACACTTTTGGGTATCTCAAGGCTTTGGTGTTGATGTTTTCACTTTACCACTATTTTTTGCAAGTTTTTAAAGGTCAAATGTTAGTGATTTTCTTTGGGTACTAAAAGATTTGAAGAGAATGTGGCAACCGGTAAGTTTTTAAATCTTGGTAAGGCTGAAAAGAAAATTTAACAAAATTTTGGCCTGAAAAATATTAGGCAATACTGACAAAATTGTTTAAGATGTGCTTGTAAATGGAAATAAATGAACTTCATAATTGGGTGTATCGTACAAAAAGGAATGGTGGCGTTGAGAACAGGTTGAGAGAAGATAGATCATAGATTGATATGTTTTTTCCATGTGAGTTGCAGATTTAGGGATGTCTGAGTTCAAAATATTAATCGTAATTAGATAGATGAAGTTAAGAATGGTAGATGTAGACTTGCATTAACATAGAAAAGAGTTGTTTATATCTTTGATTTACAGCCGTGCATTGCTCGGATGATGTTAAAAACTGTTTTGAATGAAAGAAAAGTCTAAACTTAAACCAGCATTAGATGTATTGAATTACTTATTGTTTGCAACTTAAGTTAAACCAGTATTAGATATTTTGACATTTGAGAACTTCTCGATGGGGATTTCATGTGGGTGGGGTGCATTAATCATTTGCTGCTCTGCAGTTCAATTCAATTCTTCGTGTATCCTTCTCATTTTGTAGGTGTGGAACATATGATGTTAGAATGTGTGTGTTTGCAGCTATGATACTATTCTAAGAGCCTTGTGTGGGTTATTGTTGTTTTTCTTTCTGCAGGTTCAACGAATACAGCGTGGATGGTGGCCCTGCCGCAAAGCATTTTGCACAAAAGTTCAATCTTTTTGCCGGACATGTTTCATCCCATACCGGGTTTCATGTACCCCCGGTTGAAGTGAGTTATGCTTCATTTTCACAGTAGTCATCTTGCCATTTGTTTTAAGGTCACTAGCTTGTTTGAAACGTAAAAAGCTTTAATCTCTGACATTTACAGATGAGAAATTTAGTTGCTGCTGCCATAGCCGTGAAGGGTCTTGGAGGCATTCTATTCATCTTCGGCAGTTCTTTTGGTGCTTATCTTTTGGTGTGCACGATAGCTTGTCTGCTCTTCTATTGAATTAGCAGTTTTGTCCAACTCAAACAAATTACGAGTTTCTTTGTTCTTGTAGCTTTTGCACCAGGCTATTGTTACTCCAATCTTGTACGATTTCTACAACTACGATACTGACAAGAAGGAATTTAATCAGCTCTTCACCAAGTTCACGGAGGTCAGTAAGTTAATTTTCAAGACTGTTTCTTCAATGATTTCTTTTCAAAAGCCTAATTAGACAAATGGTGAATAATGAACTACGCTTGTATTGCAGAACTTAGCATTGTTTGGGGCATTGGTCTTCTTCATTGGCATGAAGAACTCAATTCCAAGGAGACATCTCAAGAAGAAAGCTCTTAAATCAAAGACAATGTAAGCTTGAAATTCTCAAGTATGAAAAAGTTAAACTTCTTCGGAGGTCCTGGTTTCGCAAGTTTGTATCAGATTTTCCTCTGATAGAGAGTTGAGGGACCAAAAAATGGGGAAAAAGAAGAGGAGTTTTAGTTTTGAGATTGTGGGGATTTCATGTATTCTACTATTTTATAGCCAAGTTTGAGGTTTAATTACGATCTCTTGATGTTCGATGCTCACTAGAAGTTGGATCGTCTAATACAAGTTTAAACATAAGGTATCCGATATTGAATGAAATTGATTTGAAAGTTAACCTCCGGTTGCGTCTTTTCATTGCCAATAATTACCGACCATAGACCGATGCAGAGACCACCACAAAAACCAAGAAGATTGCAACAAATTCCTGGTTTCTGTCGTTTTGTGTGGATGGCAAATTTAGATAATTAAAAATCTTTATTGATGGTAGAAATGGAAACCAATATTACCCGGTCAGCCCTGCAGTTTATGACTCTGCCACATTGCTGGCAAGGGAGAACTGCAAAGATTTAAACTTCATGAAAAACAATGATAATTCATTGACATCATTGTATCAAGGCCAGCTGAATTCAAGGATAAAACATGGTTTCTCCAATTGGGCTCCACAGCCATTCCATCATCCAGACTCATCTTCCCGATTTCAGTCCTTTTACGGAATCCTGGACCATCAGCGATCAATCAGTACTATATAGCAACGTTGGAAAAGGACACCACAACCATGTCAGGAAAAAAAAGCTAAAACTAAGGAAAACTTTTACACGTAACAACAAAATCAATAAATTCGGTGCATTATTATATTCCACTATTATCTTACCGGATTCCGTGCTTTCACTCATTAAGTTGTTGCCCGGACCGACTTGTGTATCCTGTATTTAAGTGCCGTTATTACATTTCAAGATTATCTTACTGAACGGAGAAGAAAAATGAACTCCACAGATGGCTCTGAATATTGTCGAGCTGCTGAATTAAAAGCTTTTGATGACACCATGGCTGGTGTTAAAGGACTTGTTGATGCTGGAATAACCCAAGTCCCCCGAATTTTCCATCAAACACCTACTGCTCAGGTCGCCAATTATCCATCTTCTGCTGATACCAAGTTCAGTTTTCCTATAATAGACCTTGAAGGCATCGATAAAGGCCCAGCTTCAAGCAGCGAGATCGTCAACAAAGTTCGAAATGCTTCAGAGACTTGGGGATTTTTTGAAGTCGTCAATCATGGGATTCCTGCTAATGTTCTTGAGGAGATGAAGAATGGAATAAGAAAGTTTCACGAGCAAGATCTTGAGCTTAAAAAAGAGTTCTTTTCTCGCGATTACCTGAAACAGGTTGTCTACAATAGCAACTTCGATTTGTATGTTGCACCATCGACTAATTGGAGGGATTCAATCTTTTTCCAAATGGCTCCTGATCCTCCCAAGCCAGAAGATTTGCCAGCTTCATGCAGGTAACATTTATATGAACTTACAGAGGTTATGGGCTTTTTTTGACACTATTTCTTTTCTTGATATAAATTATTTCCAGGGATATACTAATCGAGTACTCTAAGGAAGTGATGAAATTAGGAAATTTGTTGCTGGAATTATTTTCAGAATCTCTTGGGCTGAATCCAAGCCACTTGAAAGACATGGAATGTGATGCAGGGCTTGTGATTCTAGGCCATTACTATCCAGCATGTCCACAGCCAGAATTAACCGCAGGCGCAAGCAAGCATGAAGATAATGACTTTTTCACCATTCTTCAACAAGATCACATCGGTGGACTCCAAGTCCTCCATCAGAATCATTGGGTTGATGTACCTCCTATTCCGGGCGCTTTAGTTATTAACATTGGAGATCTTCTACAGGTTTGCTTTTTCTTGAAGTTGTTCAAAAATCCTCAAGACGCTCCATTGAGCTCAAGTTCATCTGTTTCTTTCATCTTGCTTACTCCCTAACTTGCTGTTTTTTGTTTTCTTTTTAATTTTATCAGCTCATAACTAATGACAGGTTCATAAGCGTGGGGCATAGGGTGCTGGCAAATAGAGTAGGACCAAGAATATCAGTAGCAAGCTTTTTCAGTACATTTCTTGTACCAAAACCACGGTTGTATGGTCCTATTACGGAGTTGTTATCTGAGGCCAACCCTCCAAAATATAAACAAGTAACAATAAGTGAATACTCCGACTATTATAAAGCTAAGGGCGTTGATGGGACTTCCGCTTTGCCGCCTTTCAGGCTTTGAAAGATTATCAATTTGCTTGCTTCAAGGGCTCTTCGTCAGCGAACTTGTACTTCTGTCAAAGTTGTTACCATGATGATTTGTCGAATTTTCTTTCTTCCTTCTCATATGCTGATCAAAGTTGGAATTTTAATGTAAGTTGATCGACTCTATCAATGGCTTTTTTTTCACTCTATACATCCTATGTTGTAGCCCTAAAAACCATAAAAATTCGAGAGTTCCTGGTTTTCTTCCTTCAAGTTCCACTTCCCTGATACTGGTATCAGAGAAGGAAACCCTCTTCCTCCCTTCCACTACCCAGCAATGGGAATCATCAAAGCAGAATCTCTTCCTCGGTTCTTAATCATATTCTGAGCGATCCCAGTTCCTCTCCTTAGCACAGTCCCCTCTATCGATCATCACCTCTCTGACAATGATTTCTGCATCATCTCCAGTTCTAGACAAATCGTGAAAGTCAAGGCAGTAACATGTTAAATAGTTTATTTTCGAATTAAACCCATCAAATCAATCTAATAATTATCACAAATTTTGCTGTTTTCCAAACAGATTGACCTATTTATTATTGAATCTCGTTGGACCTATTTTTTTTCTTCTGAAACAAAATGATGTCATATCATTACTACCATTAACGAGTTGCACCCACTTATCCACTTGATTTTTACACTAGATCCCCTCTACTTTCTACTAAGAAAGCATTCCTTGATGACCAATCTGTCTCTTTTGCGATGATGGACATCGGAACGGGATTTATCAGGGCTTTCACTTCCTCAATTATGCTGGCAATCCCACTGGAGTCTGAGCATTGTGGTTAGCTAACAATGCAATGACCACGAAAGAGTCAGATTCGATAACTACTACAGAGATCAAGGGTTCTGGCAATCAGGAAGAAAACGGAACTTGTTGGGCTGGACTAGTTTAATCGACCTTTCAAGTCCAAAGAAAGTTAGTTCAGATATGAATTCCTCATATTAACAAAGCGGCTCAAAGCATAAGAAATATCATTCTTTTAAAATTATCAACATTGATTAAAAGGAGAATACTTCTCCACTTTCTATTGCTTGATTGGAATTATAAGGTTTGAATGCTCTAAGAATTGGATCTAACAAGCTGCAGTATCACAATTATGTTTTAATTAATCCATAAAATTGATTTTGAAGCGATAATGATAACTTCAAGGGCAAACTATTGAGAACCCGTTTAGTTTATCTTCTTCAGTTTGAAGTTTCATCTGGCAGGATTTCTGTCTTCTGTGCACTGCACCAAGAATTGGACACAACAGTGATCAAACTTTTATCATTCCAAAAGATCTGATATTCTTTTATAATTTGGATTTTTGTGTATGAAATTTCCTTCTCATATAGTCAACAGTAAAGAAAGACACTTTATTTCAACATAGAGAACCAGCTATTATTGCATAGATCAATTTTGCTAACAGAATACATCGTGATTACAAGTTTCATGAAGGAATCTGCCTGGAAATTTCTGTACTAGCAGGGCAAGAATGCTATAAACCTGCTTCCCTGAGTGAATCTTAGTTCAAGTTTCCCTTTCAAATCCTTTGGAAGGTCAATTTGGAACTTGTCAGGGAGAGGGTTGTGAACTTAGCTCCTGATTTGTTGTTCTTAAATAAATGCTGTCACTTAGTATTTTCTATTCATTTTCTCCACAATTAACTGTTTTAATGCCTCGCAGGTTGACCATCCAATCAAGGCACTGGTTTATTGGTACACTATCTTAGATATATAATGGTATCCAGTGAAGAAAACAAGGCCTATTCTTCCAACAGAAGAACATTTCTGAGTGTTAAAGGTACTCCTCTATCGGACATTATTCCTAAAGATTTTGGTAACGGTGTTTCACTTCCACCTGCTGAATATGTTTCCGGGAAACTCCGCCCTAGTATCAAGAATTTGGCGGTGGCTTTTGGTGTTTACATCAGTGTTGGCACCATGTGCTTTTATTCTGTTCTGCATGATATCAAAGGGAATAAAGAAAATCCAGTGATGGATTCTTTGTATTTCACTGTCACAACTATGACCACTGTAGGATATGGGGACCTGGTGCCTAATAGCTCCCAAGTAAAGGTGATGTCTATTGTATTTGTGGTCATAGGGATGGGACTCGTGGGGTTAATAGTAAGCAAAGCAGCAGAATATTTAGTAGAGAAGCAGGAGATCTTGCTGGTTAAAGCCCTAAGAAACCTACAAAAAACCGGGTCCTACGAAACCATCGAGGATGTGAGATCCGACGGGATTAGCTTCAACTGCCTTGTGGTTATGGGGGTTCTTTCAGGTTTTTCGCTTATTGCAATCATATTTTTGTACGTAAGTGAAGAGTTGGACTTCGCTGATTCCATCTACTGTGTCTGTGCAACCATCACAACCGTAGGTTATGGAGATAAAGCCTTCACTACAAACGGAGGGCGATTTTTTGGTGTTGTTTTTATGCTGGTATGCACTCCTGGTTTGGGTCAGACTTTCTTGTATCTCATGGAGTTCTTCACTGAAAGTAGACAGAAGGCACTGGCTAATTGGGTTCTTACCTGGGTGATGATGACCGATCTTGACTGTAATGCATCTGGTATCGGTAATGATGGAGTTCCTGGGTAAGTTGACCATGCATTAGTTTGCCGTGCTTTTTTAGATTCTCAGGCTATTACAGTGTAACTTGTTTGCCCTGGTTCTTTTTTTTTTTTTTTAAATGTTCTAATGATTCTTATCAATTCTACAGGGTTGCTGAGTTTGCTGTAGAGAAGCTCAAAGCTATGGGAAAGATCAGTCAAGAAGATATCTCACGTTTAATGAAAGAGTTCGAGGATCTCGATGTTCATCGACGTGGAATCTTATCAGCATCTGACTTGGTTCCTGCTCAAAATCCGAAAAAGAGGTGATCTAAGCCATCTAGTAGTGACTATCAGCTTCATAAACGACATAAACTATTACCAAGTTATGTAACGCAAAATCTAGTCTAAGCTTCTCTATCCGGCTAGGCTCCAATCAGCGGTTCTTGCTTGATATATATGTATGTATGTCTTCTGCAGGAAAGCCTTTGATATTGTATATGGCACAGAGTTATATGGCAATTAATCAACTTTAAGGTATATGTATCTGCAATATTTCCTCCCATACTGGCCTGAATCATATGTTCAACACATGGGATGATGGGATATCACAACTAAACTTGAGAAAATCAATTGATCAAGCATATGTTCTCTACGTCCCTTGTATAGATTTACGTATCATTTGCATGTTCAAGTTCCTTCTTCTTGCCGCTTGGGGATATTCGTCATAATACCATCCACAAGTACTTTTTGACTGGAATAATGATTGCAGACTCCAACCATCGCTGAAATTAAATCTCTGATCACTTCCACCGTAACTAAACCACCAACGCTTTGCGGTACCAAAGAGGCTAGGGGCTTCCACCAAAAATTTTTAAAATTTCACTTTAGTACCTATACTTTCAACTTTTACATCATGGTACAATCAAAAATGTATTTATGCCCTTAAAAATTTTGAAAGTATTTTTAAATTTTCAATTTATTTTCTAATAAAAAAATATCTATATGATCTCTATAGATATCAAAATAAATAATATGAAATAATTAGTGTTTAGTAACTTAAAAATAAAAGTTAAAATTTTAAAATAGAAAAAACAAAAGATTAGTATCATAAAATATTAGTTAAATGTATAATTTTTTTTTAAAATATTAACTATATAAAATCTCTATTAGTATCAAATAAGAACTATTGAATTTTTAATATCGACCTTCATTAAAAATGATAAATTTAAACATAATTTATGAATAATTTAAATTAATTAATCTAATTTTATTATAAACATGTTCATTTTAAAGTAATATCAATTTGCTAACTCATCATGATCAATCTTTATTTTATGATAAAATTATTTACTTGTTCATTTCAAACATTTGATAACTCATTATTATTTATATATATCATATTAATTTATTAATCATATATATTATTTATTTATTTTCATTTATTTATTATGTATTATGCATGGCATGTTGAAATTGAATTTTAATATGATTAATACTTGGATGGAATTTAAACTAATCTTGAATGTATTATATATATATATATATATATATAAACCAATAGGGTTTTAACATCCATCGATTAGAATTTGTATGGGTAGCCTTGGTCCCTAGGTTATGGTATACAACCAGGGCTTGAAGCAATCAAGACTAGGCTTCAGATCAAGTGGCCGCAAAAGGCTTGGAAATATATATTTACCTTATGCAACTTGGCAGAACTGGAGGATTATTCTCAATTCGAGTTGGCAATATTATTTTCTGCTCTATATTTCTAACTTTACTATTCGATATGATCTGCCATGATAAATTTAAGAGTAGTCCGTTTATGCAAGGATACATGACACATTATCATCAAGCCGGAATTCTAACATCACAGTGAGGTAAGTTAGGTAAAGCTACAGAGTTATCAGAATGAAGGGCTTTCTTACTAAAACAACAAGATCACAGAGAAAATTCAAGTTGATGTTGGTAAGGGTCTTACTGCTCAGAATAACATACCTGGAAGTACCAGGAAAATTCTTCAGAGGCAACATAATCCGGCGAAGAAATGATCAACGTCGAGATCTTGCTCGTTGAACAAGCGTACACCATCTCTGCTGCAAGCCTTACTCCAACGTAATCTGCTTAAGCCGAGTACCCGAATGTCACTTGTATCAGTGACTGGAACTTGGACGTCTTTATGCATGAAATTGAACTCCTGAACATCTCCTGTCGAACTCGTAGATATTTAAATAATATTTACCAGTCGACACCAGCATTTTTGTTATCAAAAAGCCTTCAGTTGTTTCATTCTTTCAGGATCCTGTTTGGCTGAGAAATTTCTTAATCCTGTCATGTCATACTCATAATCAATTTGACACAACTATTTCTTTTTGCAGGTCCAGTTGATAGTCGACTGTATCAGATCTCTTGGCTGGCACTTGACATCATTTATTGTTCCCGTTCTGGACCTTCAAATGATCAACCAACACCATGAAATGTTAAGTTCACCGTCGAATCAATTCTTTTCGCATCATAGAAATTAAAAGCCGATGCAATGTCATTGAAGTATCTCCTGCAATCTCTCATTTGCGACTTTCTTTTATTTTGTCAAGGAACAGTACCGGGTCAGACCATGTCGGTTAACCGGGCACATTCTGATAGCAACCCATCTTGTGTTTCTTCTTTGGATTGAAAACTATCTTAAAAATTTGCAACCTTTGTTTTCCATATGGCCAATAGTTTAGACAGAATTGCACATCAACGGCCAAAAAAGGAAAAATCTGTATCATCCCAAAAGAACTGGCATTGCTCTCCAATTTGGAATTGTGTGGGAAATTTCTCAGACAAATGAATGTTGAGAGTATCAACAGAAACAGAACAAGAAGATCCAGAATGCGGAGAAAGGGGCAATGTAGCAGAAGGACAGTTAAAAATGGAAGGAATCAGCCTGGAAGTTTCTCCACGGAAGAGCAATGATATAAATCAATGCAAGCTAATAACATGCTTCCACAAGAAAGGCTTATTCAGAATTTGCTGGCAAATCTTTCTCTTGAAGGTCAGTGAACATTCTAAAACATAGCTCCTGATTTTGGTTAACTCCAATGCTTAATCAACCCCTACTTGTTTTCCTTGTCTTTTCCTATAATTATAATATAATATTGTTAATTTTTCATAAAAATATTACATTATCAGTATAAGTTACAGTGAAATGGCTGATAAGCCGTCTCTTACAATGGCATGGCTTTGCCTTCAGGAAGATGCCACGCATGCAACTCAGCGTATAGACATTACATGGAAAATGTATTAAGCCCCTAAACTTTCATTTTTTTAAAATCTGGATCTCCTAATTTTAGTTTCATTGATGTAGCTCCTCCAATTTTTTGATCATAAAATAAAAGAAAAATTGTATATTGAACCCTTGAACTTTCGATTTTTGCCAATTAGGCTCCTTACCTTTAATTTCATAGAAATGATCCTTCAATAAATGATATAAAATATGTCTATTAATATATTAATGTCTTAAAATTTCATTTATTTCATTAAAATATGTAAATTTTGATACCCTCCATTAATTAATTAACCGTTATAGTCTTTCATCAAATTTTAACAAATTATTATTTATTTTATATTAATAAAAATTTCAACTATCATTATTTTTTTATTTATATTCTAGCCTTTTTATTATTCTATTTTAAATAACTACCTTAAAAATTCAATATAAAATCTATTTAATTCATTAAATTTATAATTTATCTTAATAAATTTTCATTAAAAAAATATTTATATGAATGAGAATCAATTACTTTCTAAAATTAAAATTGATTAATCATTTTTTAAATCTTATAAAAATATAAACTAATACTCAAAAAGTATAAAATAGTCAATTTTAGTTAAAAAATAAAATAATTAAAATAAATTTTTTGATTTATCAATCTTAATCATAAAAATTATTAGTTATTTCAAAATAGATATGAAATAAAAAGTTAAGAATACAATTTAAAAAATTTGTAATAGTTTGACATTTTTGTTGATTATTATTAAATCTTCTTAATTTAAGTTATTTTTGAAATTCTTGAACTTAAATTGATTTCAAAAATAATAATAATAATAAAAAGCTCCTTAGCTAAGGGACTTACACATACCCATAGAGAAGTTGAAGGGATTATTCTATGAACGAAATTAAAGTGAAGGGGTCTGTTGTCGGACACCATTTAACTGGAAAGGTAATTGTATGGATAAATCATGGAGGAAACGACCTATAATGATCTTTACACCAAATATGGTAAAATAGTGACATGAATGTTGATGGTGAAATGGAAACAGCAAGGATGCGATAATTTCTTTTCAAGTTGTCGCTTTGTAATCCCATGTTTTGGGGATTTAGTACGTAAAAGAAACAAATACAAGAACTTGTCCCATCTCTACTCCGAAAACCAGGACCATGTAAATCACTGGTGTAGCAATTAATATGGGTTTGTGTTCGTCCATGCATGCTGTGGTTTTGTTTTTGTTTTTCTTGGGTTTTTCCAAGATCATGCCTGCTAAATGTTAAAGATCGAAACAGAGAAATTGAAAGATCGATGCGTTTTTCTTGAAGCTTCTCCTGCAAGATCTCCCCACGACTTTCCAAGCTTATCAACACCAACGTTTATGGGAACCGCCATTCTTTATGCAGAATTACAGGTGCCTGCTGTAAATTTATCTGACCAACTTCCAAGCTTTATCTTTATTATGGTAAATAATTTACACAGAATTGCACATTAACAGCCAAATGCAAAACAAGCCTTCACTTTTCATCATTCTGAAAGTATTGACATGCCTTTGTAATTTGGTTTTGTATGGGAAATTTCTTAGCTACCTTACGTCAATTCGGAAACAGAAGAAGAACATCCAGAATATATAGAAGGAGAAATGCTGCAAAGGGCAATCTTTGTCAAGCTGATCAAATTTACAAGTTGAATGGTAGGAATTTGGGTTGGAAGAGTACTGATAAAATCTTAATGCAAGCTAACTTGCTTCTACCAGAGACTCTTACTCAAGAATTTGCTTGCAGATCCTTCTCTTGAAGGCAACTGAGGTTCTAAATATATCTCTTAACCTGGTTAATTTCTTTGCTGTTGATATTTTTGTTATTCTAATGCTTTAGTAGTTTTTACTTGATCTTCGTTATATGCAACATGCTTAATAATTTGCAGGTCTTTGCTGTACTTTCTGTCCTATGGCATCCGATGGCTCAAAGCTGCCTTTACTGCCTGAATTTGTGGCCCAAACAAATAAGGGATGTGGCACCAACAAAAGAAGGTTTCATGACCTTATTCCTAAAGATTTTGACAGCGATGTTTCATTCACACCTTCTAAATCCATTCTCGGGAAATTTCAACCAACCGTTCAGAACTTGTCTTTAGCCGTGGCGATCTATCTGGGTATGGGCACCATCTTGTTTTGTGCTGCCATTGATGATCTTGAAGGGGAGAAGAGAGACTGCACGGTGGATGCTTTATATTACACGATCACAATTATGACCACAGTAGGCAACGGGGACTTGGCGCCTGGTACTGCCTATATAAAGTTTCTTTCCTGTGCATTTGTCATGACGGGGATGGGAATTATGGGGTTAGTAGTGAGCAAAGCGGCAGAGTACATAGTGGAGAAGCAGGAAATTTTGCTGGTCAAAGCTCTGAGAAACCGACAAAAATATGGTCCATTTGTAACCATCAAGGACATGAGATCCGACGAAATTAGCCAGAAGATCCGTCTGGTCATGTGCACTCTTGGAGCTACTATGTTTCTTGGATTCATGTACTTATTCGTAGGAGAAGACCTGGACTTCTTTGAATCCATCTTTTGTGTTGTTACAACCATGACAACCGTAGGTTATAGACGTAAAGCCTTCAGAGGTACAGGAGGGCGACTTTTTGCTGTCATTTTTATACCCGTCACTATTTGTGGTCTCGGTCAGATTTTCATCTACTTTGTAGATTTGGTCACTCAAACCAAACAAGAAGAACTGGCTGAAAGGGCTATTACCTGGAGGATGACCAATGTAGAATTTAATGCACCTGTTTGTGATAATGATGGAGTTGCCGAGTAAGTTGATTGAGATTTCTTTCTATTCTGGCGTAACTCGTTTATTCTGATTTCATAATTTTCATGTTCTAACCATTTTCTGTCATTTCACAGGGTCGCTGAGTTTGCTGTACGAAAGCTCGAGGCACTGGGAAAAATTAGTCAAGATGACATCTCATGTTTAATGAAAGAGTTCGAGGATCTTGATGTTCATCGACGTGGATTCTTGTTAGCATCCGAGTTGGTTCAAGCTCAAAGTCAGACAAAGAGGTGATCTAAGCCATCAACAAGTGACTATCAGCTTCATACAGCAACGGAATATTACTCAAGTCATATTATGCAAATTCTACTTCCAATGAGTATCTCTTCACCGGGAGTCCAGTGGCTTTTACTTGATATATATAACATATATATATACAAATATAACTACGTATATTTTTTATGGAAAGCCTGGCATATTCCATATATTGTATATGCTAGTTAACGAAGAAAATTTATATCCTCGGTATTTCCTTCTTTTCCCTTCTGCAAAACCTTTTTGTTTTTTTAGGCTGATTAATGTCTGTCGGCTTTTCCGCAGCTAGTTTCAAATGACATATCTATAATTGTATCCGTTGTGGATGTATAAGCATATCATGAATTTCAGTTTATGAATGGGTAACTTGGACACAAGGGGTCGGCAAAAGTTTCAAACTATCACGTCAAGAATATCATTCCTCATCAAACAGACGTCGTCGGATTACTAGTAACAACTTGGTCTTTGACAGGATGGACTGTATTATATGTTCATCGTAGCCAGCAATTGCATCAATATTATCTTCAACGAAGGTGCTAATTACGTACGGTTTTTCCCACCAAAACTTGCATTTTTGGGTTTGGTTTGAAATCAGATTCTAGATATCTATCAGCTATTGTGGTAATTAATAACTAATGATTGATTGCCTATTTCCTTTCACATAAGATGATGACGTTGTGTACCTTTTTTTCATTTTTAGCTTTCATTTCTTACCTTAATCTTCTTATAATCGCCACTTTTCTTTTGGTGAGACGTGTCTGTTCTTCCACTGAAAAATAAAAGAAAAAAGAACATCAATGCTAGCACCTCCCCTCCAAAATGGGAGGGCCATGGGAATCGCTGTCCTAGTTTTCGAGTTTGATGGTTGATATGTTTACAAAATCGTTAACTTGTTCGAAGCCCATTTAATTTGTTTATGATGGATCAGCCAGTACCAGCCCATGAAATTTGAACAGAAGTGCACGTCAACACCAAAAGCAAAGAAAACAGTCTTCATATTTTCCAAACAACAGACATTCCTTTCTTATCTGGCACTGCATGGGAAGTTTCTTAGTAACGTACAATTTTCATGGTTCCTTGCGTCAATTTAGACAGAACAGGAACATCCAGAATTTAGAAAAGCAGCAATGTAGCAAAGGACAACTTTGTCGAGAGGGATTATGTTCATTACAACTTACAAGTTAACTGCAAGGAATTTGCCTGGAAATTTCTCCGCTGTAAGAGTGATGATATAAATTTATTGAAAGCTAACTTTCATCCAACAGAAACTCGTGCTCTAAGTTTGCTCGCAAAGCTTTTTCTTCAAGGTAAGGGTTCGAAACACAGCTTCTAGTTAACTCCTTTCTTGTTGTCAATGTTGTCTGTGGCTTTTTTCTTTCTTTTGAATTGCATCGATATAGTTTCTGGGAATGTTTAATTTATCTAAATAGTTAACTATATGACATCAACGATAAGCTTTTACCTTGCAACAAATAGAGAGCAATGCATGTAAAGTGGAACCGGAAAGTGTATTATCACCAGAAAACCTATGCTTGTAGCTGTTAAAATACAAATTGTCTTGATACCTTGCAGGTCATAGACATACTTACTGTCCTGATGGCATCCAATGGTGGAAAGCAGCCTTTTCTGCCTGGCTTAGCGGATCAAACGAACAATAAACCATATGGTACCGACAGAAAAGGGTTTCTCAGTGTTAGAACTTCTTCACTGGCAAACCTTATTTCTAAAGATTTTGGTAGCAATATTATTTCACTCACACATCCTGGATTCATTTTCGGCAAACCCCACACAAGTTTTTGGAACTTGACTATGGCCTTGGCTGTCTATTTGGGAATTGGCACCTTATTGTTCTACGCTGCCATAGATGATATCAAAGGAAAGAAACAGACCCCAATAATTGATGCTTTATACTTCACAGTCACAACCATGACCACAGTAGGTTACGGAGATTTGTTGCCCGCTACCACCTACGTAAAGATGCTTTGCTGTGTATTTGTTGTCATAGGGATGACACTTGCAGGATTAATAATGAGCAGTGCGGCAGATTACATTGTGGCGAAGCAGGAAATGAAGCTGGTTAAAGCCTTAAGCAATCGTCAAAAATACGGTCCATCTAAAATCATGGAGACGGGAATTAAAAAAATAAGCAGCAAGTTTCTTCTGGTCTTTTACGCTCTTTCAATTCTTATGATGATTGGGATCATAGTTTTATACTCGGTTGAAGGCTTAGAGTTCATAGATGCTGTCTACTGTGTATGTACGACCATCACAACTCTGGGTTATGGAGATAAAGCCTTCTCAACCAACAGTGGGCGACTTTTTGCTATAATTTGGATACTGACGAGCACTTTTGGATTAGGCCAGTTATTCATGTACCTTGCCGATGAATTCACTGATTGCAGACAGAGCGCACTAGTTAACTGGGTTCTTAGCAGAAGAGTGACCAACCTAAACCCACATTCAGTTGATATGGATAATGATGGAGTTGCTGAGTAAGTTGAATGCTCGCTCAGATTCATTTGTTAGTATATCCTTTTTCTTACTGATTCTCTACTTCCTTTTCACAGGGTTGCTGAGTTTGCTGTGTACAAGCTTAAAGAAAAGGGAAAGATCAGCCAAGAAGATATCTCAAGCTTAATGAAAGAGTTCGAGGATCTTGACGTTCAGAAATGTGGATTCTTGTCAGCATCCGATTTAGTGTTTGGTCAATCAAAGCGTTTGATATAAGAATCAGAAAAAACTTGGCCAATCAGATTATTACAACAATAAAACAATTTGGAAGCCTTGTAATGCAAGACTAATGTTCCAAGTTTACATGTTTTCTCCCTCATCCGAGGTTCTCGTGGTTAAGATTTGGGATCTTCAACAAGCTACCCTTCCAAGTCCGGTTTTGTACATGGTAGCAAACTACATTGTTTCTTAATCGATTATCAATAACTCTTATCTTTTGTTTATTCCCATCATGCAAAAACCCTTTTGAACAAGTGGAATTCAAGGATTTTGTTCTTATTATGATAATCGTGTAGGTTTGAAGTGGAAATCAAGGTTTAAAATAATTAATGATATAAGATCAGTGAATATAAATAATCATGCAGATGAAAAAAGATAAGTGAATATAAATAATCATGCAGATACTGTTTGCTACTCGATCATACTATCATAGCAAGTAAAGAAAAGGTCGCATCTGTTAACAGTTCCCTCAATCGTATTTTTATGATCTTTTCAAGAAAGTAAACTACACCGAGTGTGGTCAGTCATGATGATATCTTGTCCACAACCTGCCTACAGAATATTTAGCAATCAAATCAAGTGTGATAAAAGGAGGGTATTTGTCATGACAAGGTCTCAATTATTGAAACGATGTTCCTGTCATAATCATGCCCTCCTGCTGTAACATTTTCTTTCTGTTTCCTAGTGGATTATGATTTTTCTCTTCTTTTCCATTGCATCTCCTTCTCCAGTCTTGATCATTTGACAAACCTCTGTTATTGTTAGTGTTTTGCTAGAAAACAAAGAGAAAAAGTGATTATCCGGCATGTTTTAACAGTTTTTCTTGCATAAGAGCTAGACCTGCATACGATTTCCATTTTCTTTTCGGTGCAAATTATGGACCCAAGTAGTTTTGACAGGCAAAGTGAACTCAAGGCATTTGATGACACAAAAGCTGGTGTGAAGGGTTTTTTAGATGCAGGAATTTCAAAGATCCCCAGGATATTCGTGCATGATCCATCCAAGATTAACGACAAGCCATGTGCAGGTAAGCCTGCACAAAGCTTACCCGTCATAGACTTGGATGGACTTGACAAAGATACAAGTCTCTGAAATGATAAAATGACGAGAGTCCATGATGCCTTTGAGGACTGAGGTTTCTTCCAGGTGGTCAACCATGGAATTCCAGGAAATATTTTGGATGATATGATATACGGGACAAGAAGATTTCACGAGCAAGATCTGGAAATCAAGAAAGGTACTATGATCGTGACCCTAGGAGCATGGTTAGCTATTATACCAACTTTAATTTCTATAATTCGCCGGCTGCTAATTGGAGGGATTCACTAAATGCTGCCATGGCTCCTGATCCACCTAGTCCTGAAGAATTGCCCGCAATTTGTAGGTATGTGAATCATACCAACTTTTCTATCACATGTGATCCCGGACATCAATAGACAAACGCCATAATCATTTGCGTTTGATTGACTTTTGTTGTGAATAACGGCTATAAACACAGGATTGAAACGAAGAAACGAGAAGGAAACATAAAGAACACAAGATTTAACGAGGTTCGACAATGTGTCTACGTCCTCGGGAGCGATGAGCGGCTGTTTTTATTATGAACGGTATAACCCTAGGTTACAATTACAAGTTATTTAAATAATAACCCTAAATGGTATAATTACCGAAATACCCATACCGTACCGCGAGGGCTCCGCCCCCACACCCACAACTCACGAAACTCCCAGTATATGAGCTATACCCAACAAATCTCCACCTTTGCGAATATACCGCCTCCTTTGGAGATATACAATGTAGAAGTTTCAAACACATGTAGTGGGTTGGGCTACCACGCTTCTCTAGCAGCTGTAAACATTCAACAAGTTCAAGCAATGCTTAAACTTGTCCGTAGTAACCGGCTTGGTCAACATATCAGCTGCATTCTCTGCAGTATCAACTTTCTGCAACAAGATCTCACCCGATG